>JAVHNF010060908.1:10173-21107 GCA_034783455.1 Micropsitta finschii | reverse complement strand
AGGAAAACCAAAGGATTTACAAACATACTCGAGTTAAGAGTAAACCACAATTATTCCATAGTTTTATGACATCTACTTAAAACAGAGAGGATAAGACCATAATGCTACTCACCCCTGCTGAGCTGCAGCTTGGCTATAGGTACTATAATCTACAAGAAAAGAGAAAAAAAGAAAAAAGGTTGACAAAGGCTTAACAGAATTAACAGTGTAAGAGTTATTGTGGGACTCACCATTACTTGTTTTGTCACTTTACGTGGCAACATAGATTTCAGTGTTTGCTTCAGTGCCTAGTATGGAAACCTGTAGATTGGGCTAAGCAGAAAATTTGATTTGTCTTAACATGTTTCCTGAATGCCACTAAATTAAAGACTATCTAATGATATATAAATACTAATTGCTAAGAAATACAGGTAAAAGACAACTGTTATTAGTAAAGTTTGTCAAGAGATTTTGTCTAATGCTTATACTTTTTTTCTAATGAATCAGATAGTACCATCTTTTAAGCAGACATGGGACTTCCTATTGCAGTCTGAATAAACTGTGAAGGTTAGATTCCTGATGCATACATAAAATACCCATATATGATTTTTAATTAGTGTTATTAACTATGTCTTTGTTCTCTCAAATAAGTGAGCAAAAATTAGAAAGAAAATTGTCATCCAAGACACTCATTATGATACTTCATGCAAATATCTTGTCTTTTTTGTGTGCTCAAAGAAAAAGGAAGTCAGGAATTAAGAGAATAAAATTTTGCCTGTCATGTATATTTTGACTATTACTTAAACCATAAACCTAAAACAATTTTTATACCCACACACTCGTGCATGTGTGCTTTTATTTTTTCTCTGCTGTAAAGCATATAGGGAAATAGCCTCATTTAAGTGAATGACTAGTTTATGTTTTATAATCCAATTTTTATAAGCCCCATAAAATGTATTTGCTTATTTGAATTACATTGCTACTACACTGATAGCACTCAGCCAAGCTTCAGAATGCTGTTCTGCTGCCACACACAGTGGCTTAAAAGTTATTTGTGTGAAAGCTGGATCTCAAAGGGAAGGGCTGGAGTGCTTAGGGGCTGCAAAATTGTTAGCTGGCAAGGTGCAGAGTTAATGGTTGCCTCAAAATGGCTGAGGCTGCTCTGCTGAAGCCAGTAAAACCCTGTGTGAATCTCACAGGCTACTTGCGATATCTGACAGTCTACTTATTTGCTTCCTGACCATATTTGGCTTTAAGCACTGAAAAGACATCCATTTTGATCTAGGAATAAGCTTTCTCATCAAGAATTATCTTCAATCAGGTTTTAAGCTTTAATTTTCTTTCATTGTCTTGCAAATTAGTGCAACAAGTGGCAACACCAGTGGCACAAACTAGGAAAGATCAGTTAAGAGCATTGCTCAGATTAAATCTTAAGGAGATGGAGGGGAGAAAGCAATACTTGATTTTCATTTTCAACTAATTAAAACCCCATGTGTTGATAACTGGCATTCGGTAACAACTGAGGAGGAATTATTCATGCAGACTAGAGGGGTTTATTTGTACTTGTTTTTTTTGGTGGGGCTCTGAAGCTGGGCTGAGGATCCAGCACTCTAGCAAAAACAAACAAGCTGACAAACAGAGGAATTCTTTGACATGATCATCTTTCCTGGCATTAATATTAAAGGGTCACACCAGGTTTTACAGTCACAATGTCCGGATTTGGAGGAATATATTCATGAGCAAGAGAAAGGATGACGCTGCCAGGAAATGTATAAGATTTCCTAGTTTCTAAATATACATTTTGAACACAGAAGACCAGTTTCCAAATTCACAGTGATGAAGTTTCAGGCAGTTTAAACTTGCTGCAAGCACAAATGTACTTATATTTGTAAGCCATTCTTCAAGCCTATGTAAAGACAGTAGCTTATTCCTCCACATGAGAAAGCCCAGGAAGTATCAGTCTGCAGTGCTTTTTCTGTCTCATTAATTTTTAGTATCTTATGTGATCGCTTTCCTGTTTACTTGTGCTGTTTTGTTCATACAGGAGTCTCTCCTCCTGGTATCTGCTAGTGTGTTTGTTTTACTGGTTATGTTGCAAACGATCAGCTCCAAATTCAGCAGATCTTTAATTCAGTAGGTCAAAGTCTGAGAGATGAAGGTCTGAATTTCTGAGTCCAAACACTGAAACTGTGTGTTGAGCAATCCTCCTCTCATTGGCAGGGTGCCCTGACTGCAAACTAGAATTAAAGATGCGAAGTAGAGGCACTGTAAAAGCGAATGCACTGGAGTTTTGAAGGTTGGATCAAAGCTGTTTAAAGCCAGGCAAGTGCACTTAGATCCAAACAAAAGAGTCTTTTCCCTCCCTTCCTCTCTATCCCTTTCGAGATAAATTTCCTTTCTTTATGGCAACCCTGTTTGGAAGGGTGCAGCACTGTCTGAACACTCTTTTTTTTCAAACGCAGTTCTCTGATAACATTTCAAACCCAGGTTGATTAAGTCAGAAATAAGGTAAGCTCAGTTCCTTGAAACAATGCAAGTCTTTGTGCCTAAATTAAAAGGGCTACATCTAAATCCCTATGGTTTATGTTTAGTTCACTTTTAGATGTTTGGCATGATATTTTCAGTTTACTGCATATACCTCCAATGCTGCATCAGTTAAAGAAGAAATACTGCTTTTCATATCTGTCAGTGGAAAACTCTACATGGTACGATTTTAGTAAGCTACGGTGAGTAAATCAAGATGGTTTTATAATAGCTGATGTGAGCACATGTGCCAGAGACTTGGAAAATGAGCTTAGAATAGGTTCAAGTCTTCTTTCCCCTGATCTTGGACCTAGAGTTGAAACCCCAAGCCACTGATATTTTTGGTTTACAGTTGCCCTGCAGGCCTGACTGGGAAAATAAATTATTAAAGACCCTTAGTCTGCAATTAGATCTGAGTAGACATAACTTTATGCTTCACAGAATTCTAGCCAGGTGTCTGTATAGATATAAAAACAGCACTGAGTCCACTGCCATCCTCTCTAAAGAAGACTTAGCAAACTGAAGACCAGTTCAGAGTCTGATGTCATCTGACAGCCTGCAGTTTTAGTGAAAGGACTGCTGATGTATTTGACTTATGTTTAGGACTGTGAAGCTGACTTGATTCCGTGTTTTCCCAGGAATTCAAAGATGAACAAGACTACATTAAAGATATTTAGACTAGTTGCTGTTTCACAGCCATACAACTGATATGCATAGTGGGATTTATTAAGAACTGCCTTTTCTCAAAGTTAAGGATCTGTTTGGAAAACTTTCTTTCCAAACTCTGAGGTACTTACCCACATGGCATGTTTAGTCTGAGGCAGCACATATAAATAACAGCTCTGAAAACAGAGTTCACTTTGGACACAGAAGCATAATACAAAATATCACACCACAGAACATTTACATGCTAAATGTCACTTAGAAAATTTGGGTGTGTAGAGGAGTGATTTGTGAGTTCAGCAGGAAAATATTGACCTTATTATTGGAATAAATTCCATTATCTTCAGAAATTATTATATTTTCACACTGGTCTAGTGAATGCAGCCCAAGCAACAAGAAGCATCAGAGCAACTCCAGCAGGCATTATAAAAAGAAATGTATGTGTTGTCATATTTAAGTGCATTCCATAACACACCCAGTCCAATTTTCTTAAAACTACATCTTCATCCAAGAAGTGATATGTAGAAGGGAATATCCAAAATTAAAATAGAATAAAATCTGTGAACTTTTTGTACTGATGTTTAGATTTGTAGTTGGTGTTTTTACCATATTACAAGAGAAGGAAGGAGTCCCAGTACTGATATAAACCCAAAATCAGCCTTAGGATTGTTGGAGTTCGTCTGGGAAGAAGTGGGCTGCAACCAGCTGAGTGTAAAAATGTTTGAGCAGATCCAGCCAAATTTCACATGGTACAAAATGTGAGATGGAAGGACAAAACTGACTGAACACTACCTTCAGTATTCTGGCATACTCTACCCCAGCATACTTTCATATATGCTCAGGCCTGCTTCAATTTGCATCCAGTTGCAAAAACCCTCCTTTAGGCCATTTTAACAACTGAATCTCTACAACAGTACTCAAGGTACTTTTTTTTTTTTTTTTTTTTCACTTAGCTGTACCTTAAAAACAGCTTCTGAACTGCAAATATGGTGGTAAAGGTGGAGAGATGCTTGTTTGTCCAGGGTACCAGAGAGCCAGAGACTCTTTCAAACAAGGGAAATTTCAGGCACTATCAAAATGTCCTTTGAAGTGTCTTTGTACTTGCAGTCTGGCATGAAGCAGCCTCCACAAAAGAAGCCAAAATTTGAGCCTTTTCTCTGGCACACATGCACATTGGAAATAAGAGCACACTGTTTACTTCAGTCACTGCTGATGCCCTTAGGGAGAATTAAATAAGGAAAGTGCCAGAGCTGGTGAGTTCCATATAAAACAGCAGGGAAAGGATGGGAGGTTGCAGAGGAAGCACCAGTCGGAAGTGGGATGTCCCAAACCAGTCAAGATAATGCTTCCTGAAGTGTAATCACTGGGTGATACACAAATGCATGAGTACTCCACCTCTTATTTCCTTGACAAGAATACAGTTTTTGCACTGGTGGGCTAGTAAATCCCATTAACTCTTTCAAGTTTAAAAGGAGTTTTTCCTACTTTTAAATCTTCTAAAATCTATGACACCTATCCGAGTTAAAAATCATACCTCATCCATCTTAATACGTTAATGCATACTGTTTATGAATCTTTATGAACACTGTTGGGGGCTGACCTTACAAAACAGCAGTTAATGTGAAATCCAAATAGGTTCTCTTTTACATCCAAAAAACCTGGATGTTCCAGGCTTCTGTTCCCTTCTTTATTCAAATTAGTAGGGAGAGAAAAAATAGAAAAAGCATCTGAAGTAGATGAACCCTTTAAAAGTGGATTATCTTGTTTTATGACTGTTTTAACGATCTTTGTGAGCTGAACTTGCACTTTGGGTCAAATCTTTACTAGGTTATCTAAGTCTAGTTGGCACCCATTAAATGCAAAGGGATTCCAGTGGCTATATGGGCAGAGGGAGTGGAACAAATTAGTTTCATTTGAGAGTCTTGTATTTCTTGGCCAGATTTACAATGTTCAGGTACCGAATGGATCTACCCAGCCCAGCTGCCAAATCTCATTTCAGCATCACCAAAGGGAAAACAGTGGTTTAGGCATCAAAATAACAATTGCTCTGTGTTTGTAATGTATACTTCAGTAGTAAGCATTATTTCAGTGTTATTGGAGTTATTGGAACTCTGTAACTTAATGACTGAAGGATATTTTTGAATCATGAACTTTAAGAAGGTATAAACTTAACAAATGGATGTCTGTATAAACTACATGAATTATATCATACTTATGGCTAATTCACATAGCTTATTTTCTTTAGAAAAAGCTCAAACACATTGGAAAGCAAAGCGACTACGCAAACCATTTATTTGTATATAAGGATAGATAGCTAGCTGGGTGCGTACATAGCCAGAAGAAGGAATGATCTATCAAACAAAGAAAAAGGGTAGGAGAAAACCTTGAGAGCACTTGAATGTATTTTATCTTACAAATAAAAAGAAAATTAAAAAGTACTGAAAATTAAACAGAGGTTACCTAGGAGCGATATCTTAATGTGATCTTTGCTTACCAAGAATTTTTTAATAATTATAAAATCACAATGATTAATAATTGATTTTTGATATCATAAAGCTGTCATATAGGCTTTATTCTGCAGGTGGTTAAAACCCCTGAGCGATCAGTTCCCAGTGTTTTTTCTTAGGTTAAAATAAAAGGAACTCTGAGCAGCAGACTGTCAGCTTGGACCTTTCCCAAATGTAGATACGTATTGCTTTTTTTTTAAAAAAAAAAAAAAAATTATAATCAAGATAAATAAACATTTGTTTTTCAGTCTCGTATTTCTAGACTTTTCAAGTATAGCATACAATTAAAATAGTGAATTATTCCTTGTAAAGTTTTTCAGGGGAAATCAGCAAGTTTCCAAAACCAGACTATGACTATCATAACAGACCTCATAGCAGCCTAGCAGCCTTCCAGTGTCTGAACCTTTCAGTGCCTGTAGGAGGCCTATAAGGATGCTGGGGAGGGACTCTTCATTAGGGACTGTAGTGATGGGACAAGGAGTAGTGAGTTAAAACTTAAACAGGGGAAGTTTAGATTGGATATAAGGAAGATGTTCTTTACTGTAAGGGTGGTGAGACACTGGAATGGATTGCCCAGGGTAGCTGTGAATGCTCCATCCTTGGCGGTGTTCAAGGCCAGGTTGGACAGAGACTTGGGTGACATGGTTTAGTGTGAGGTGTCCCTGCCTGTGGAAGGGGGGTTGGAACTAGATGATCTTAAGGTCCTTTCCAACCCCAACTATTCTATGATTCTATGATATTAAAGCTACCTAAAAGTGGGAAGATGATTAACTAAGAAGTAGCTAAAAGCATAAAAATATTGCAGACACTATGGAGACTGTTTGAAGGCTCAGGCTAATATTTTATGTTAGGTTAGTGTGCATTGCAGATCAATGTTTTAGGTCCAGAGTAAGTGTATCATAAGTTGGAAAGAACTTGAAAAGGATCTTTAAAAAGAATAAAGGCCATGGTAAGAGAAGGAAGGAGGGTCTTGAAAGTAAGAAGACATTTTTCAAAGTCTGCTCAAAGAAGGAAAGTAGAGGTAGTTAAAAGTTAATTCATAGCAAGGCAAACCAAAAAGGATTTTGATGAGAAAACTGCTAAAAGCATTTAAACTAGCTATAAAAAGATGAGCTTTTTAAAAAACACATCGGAAGCAGGAAGCCTGCCAGAGCATTCATGGGGCTGATAGCCAGTATAAGCATAGAAGGATTACTCAAGGATAATAAGGCCAGCAAAAAAAAGTAATGAGATCTCTGCACCAGTGTTTGTTATGCAAGAAATTAGTAATATTCCTAAATTGGTTATAATTTTTAGTAGGGCAGGGGTTTGAAGAACTCACCCAAAACTAAGGCATTAATGAAATACACTTTACAATGAATTAACAAATATGTGAAGACTTATTTGAAGAAGATGGTGCTTACTCGGGGATTTAAAAGGAGTTCAGACAGAGAATTGCTGAATTGTAATGGATACCAGTATATTACCTCTAGTCAAAAGAACCTCAGTACCAGGCAAATACAAAGGAACAAAAAGGTTGGAACTAGATGATCTTAAGGTCCTTTCCAACCCTAACTATTCTATGATTGTATGATTCTATGGTACTAATTTGTTTAAAATTAACCTAAGGACGTTCTAGAGAGCTACATACAAGAAAAGCAGGTATCTGTCAGATTGGTAAAAATAATAGTAAAGAATATAATGAAGGGATAAACAAAAATAAATATTAATATAATAATGAGGGGTCTGTTAGAATTTTGTAGAAGAAGGTAATATCTTACAAAATCGTTAGGGTTTCGAAAGACTCGAGGTGCAACAAAAAAAGGGAGTCTGCTTTATCTAGCGTACATGAGTTTGGAAAAGCTTTGACGAGGCCTTTTAGTCGATGCTCTTCAAAAAATGAAACAGAATGAAAAAGGAAGGTGCTGTCATGAATTAATAGCTGCTTAAAAGTCAGAAAACAGCAAAAAGGAATAAATGGTTAGTTTTCATAGCAAAAAAGAAAGGTTAAGCATGAGGTCCCACTCTCATCCGTGCCACTCCGCATATTTATAAATGATCAGGAAAATGACATGAATGAAGAGGTGACAAAATATGATGACAGTATAAAATTATTCAACATGATGAAAATTATTGCTGCCTTTGAAGACCTGCAGAAGGATCATGCAATAGTGAGATTTAGAAAAATACAGTGGTAGATGATAAGGCTGTGCAAAAAGGTTGGTAAGAAGGACAGTTAGTCCTATTAGTTGTTTTTTCATGTTACATTTTCACCTAGTTAAATTATCTTGATCTAAAATGAAAGATGAACTAGGCTGGGGCTCTCTGTGGATGAAAACTCTGGCAGAACATTACTTTCCTGCCTGTGTTGTGTTAATACTTTCACTCAGAGGAGCAATGTGGAAATCAACCATGGATATTTTCATGTTTTCCAGTATCAGCAATTAAAACACAAATTGATTTGTTTTGATCTAAAAAGAAAATAAAAAAAAAAATCCCAAATAATTGCTGTGAGTAACAGAAAAACTCTCCCAAGAATTAGTTTTGTCTTTTGATAAAGTATTAAAGGGGACGAGGAATTTTTTTTGACAGAGTATTTGGCAAACATTTTCCACCTTGCCTTACATTCATCTGAATTTCCCTTTAAGGATAAAGACACTGTAGGGATATGCTTGTGTATTATTGATTTCATATTCATTACATGATAAATTTAATCTTTGTGCATTCATTAATGAATCCACCAAGGGCACAAGGAACTGGAATAGTCATTCGAAATACTTTTGGAATGTATTAAGGCAAAAGTATATGAATGCAGTAAAACTTCATTAAAATGCTTCTGTGATGATGATTCTCCTGGGAGAGCTGTTCCTAAAGTAGGTGGAGGAGTACTGCATTTGATAGTTATCTGGGTTGGATTTTGCTTTTTTCTTGAAAGCTTCAGTTTGCAAGCCCTTGTGTGTGTTTTCTCTCTTTGTAGCCAGAAGGGAAGTATTTCCTTACTTTTCTCAAAACTCTCTGGGCCTGAAAGGGAGTATCAGTCAGCCTCCCTGGGTCAGTTTACATGTTATTTTACTAAGCATAAATGTTATCACATTTAAGCAGGAAGGTGTCTGTCTGGGGTGGTAAGGACTGTAGCTAAGAAGTCTGCTGTCAAAACCTCATTCTTACAAAACCTTTGATATCACTGATATCCTGAAAATGCCCTTGCTTTGCAGATGAGAGAAACTTACCAGAAAATGTGGACTTTTTCCTCATGGAAAATAATACAAAAGCATATGCGTTTCTCTTTTTCAGAATATATAGACAAATGTGTAACATTTTCTCAAACAGCAACAAAACTGGTTTATCACATCCACACCAGAATTAAGTTTGGCTAGAGAAGTTTAATAATGTTGTGGTATCAACAAGATATAAACCATATTTAGTGTAGCAGTGACCTTCAGTCAAAATAAAAGAAAACACATTATTAATTTCAAAGTGCAATAACCAGTAACATGGTTGCTAGGTCTCCTCTCTATGAAGGGGCTGAGAATCTTCAAATGCTTTTAAGCAGCTGCTGGCATAAAGCTGTGCAGGCACTCAGCAAAACCAAAAATCTTGGTATCTTCTGCCCTCATCATGAATCTATACCTGCGCTGCAGAGTGCAGGACTGCACTGGAGAACTCAGAACAACTTTGCATCTGGAATTTGGCAAGGCTAAAAACCATTGCTCCCCAGAAAGGAAGGTAAAAATTTAAGGAAAGTAAAGGAAAGTAAAAAATCATTATATGCCTTTGTCTCTGCCTGAATGGCATTTACTGTGTTTGCACCCAAAGCTGTGCTGACTCTCATAGACACGGTTTATTTTACGCAGGGTATGAGGACATCAGGGAGGCAGATTTGTGGAGTTTTGGCCTTGCAGATGAAAAACAATGTGCCCATTTCTTTTATTAATAATAATAATTCACTACATCGCCATCACAGGAAAGCAAACTTTGCATGATATTAAGCTTTTGATTGCAATGAAATTACATTTCAACCAATGTTAGTGTTACCAGTGGTATGGATTCATAATTTATTGTCTTTCCCAATGCAAGATGTAGGAAGCATCTGATTGAATGTCAGGATAAAAGAAAAAAGAAATAGTAAGGATGAACAGGAATGAATTCTGAGAATACAACAGGATTTTCCATGTCAGAAAGCAGAAAGGAATTCTTCATAAAGAAGAGAATTGTCAGACATTGTCCCTTTAAAAACCTTACTTAAACAAGTTAACTTACTCTGCATTCAGACAGTGTTGTGAAAACCTCAGCTAAACAGAGACCTCTGTATTGGGATTTTTTACTTGATGAAATAAAAGGTCTGCCTTTTTTTTTTTTTTTTTCCCTTAAAAAGTAAGACAGTCTTAGCCATTTGCTTCAGTAAAAAAAATGTACAAACATTTACCTCCAGAGAGTATTTGGAAATTCAGGGTGCATAAAACTGCAAATCAGCTCTTCTGACAGAAGTCAGATCTGGAGAAACTCATCTCTTCAGTGAATATGTATAAATAACGGTGTTAATGCCAGAATTGCCTATTTCCAAAGTACAGAATGGTGTTTTCCTTTCAAAAGGAAACTCTTCAGCCTTCTTTCAATCACTATTTCCATTAGATATTCCTCTGATCAGATACTCCTCTGATCCACGACGTTCAGTAAGAAATGTACTCAGAGATAAGGAAAAATAATTTTCTTTAGAAGAAAAAAGGCCATCGCTTTTTTGGGTTTTATTTTTTATTTTTTTTTTAGGTTTCTGGAAGATGTGGGGTTTCTGTGCTTCTGCTTGAAATGATCATCGTAAGAGAGGAACTAATGGTGCCTCCTCGGTAAAGACAGTGAGTGCTCAGCAACTCTGTAAATAGCTACCTATTGACTTTGACTTCTTTTTTCCTTATTTTTAAGCAAGCCATCATACCACTCTGTGAGTAGCCTTAGCTGTGTTAAAAGCTTTGTGCTGGACTAATGCTGCAGACATCTGAATGCCAGGTGTATTCTCAAACCTTTGCACATACGAATTAGCTTTGGCAATATCATAATATCTTTCTGCAACTTTTATCAGCTCTACTGTCGAACAGCCATGGAGCCACAGACCCTATCTATGAAACTACTGCAAAAACCATGCTCATGAGCCCCTGAAAATGGTGGTGTGAGAACCCTGACTGTCAGAAGGACCTCCATCCATTTCCATGAAATGTCAGTGGGGAAAAAAGACTACCACTCCAGAAAGTTAGAAAAAAACTAGGTCTTTTAATTAGTGTAGGTTTT
>JAVHNF010060908.1:0-10073 GCA_034783455.1 Micropsitta finschii | reverse complement strand
CACACTGCTCCAGCGTGGGTCTCTTCCATGGGTGCAGCCCTTCAGGCACAGACTGCTCCAGCCTGGGTCTGCTATGAGGTCACCAGTCCTGCAGCAAATCTGCTCCAGAGCGGGCTTGTCTCTTCACAGGTCCTGCCAGGAGCCTGCTCCAGCACAGGCTTCTCATGGGGCCACAGCCTTCTTCAGGCATCTCCCTGCTCCTGTGTGGGGTCCTCCATGGGCTGCAGGTGCACAGCCTGCCTCACCATGGTCTGCACCGTGGGGGTGCAGGGGAATTTCTGGTTTGGAACCTGGAGCACCTCCCCTCCTTCTGCACTGACCTTGTCTGCAGAGCTGTTGCTCTCAGATATTCTCACTCCTCTCTCCCAGTTTCAATTACTGTTTCTTAAATATGTTATCCCATATGCTATTATACATTGTCAACACTTCACCCATCCCCACATCCAACAGATTGCAAACATACACAAAACTAATTTCTCCATGCTTATCAACAAACAATTAGTAATAAATATTGTACCAAGTCTTCAGAGAATAAAAGGAATAGAACTTGTGTAAGCTATTGTAAATGTTATTAGAAGTTAAATAATGGCTTACAAGTTCCACAAACAAGGGTCTGTGGCACTTAGCCTTTTTTAGTTTCTTTTTATTTCTACAAAGCTATTAAATTTAGGGACTCTAAAGTCATCATTCAGTCCCCAATGCACGATAATAAACCTGCACCACTTTGAAAAACGTGGGCATACATTCTGTTTTTATTTTTCAAAGTAACTTGTCTTCTCTTCCATCTTACACGGAAAGTAAACAGGTAGATCCTATTAGTATGAAAACTACCTCACAATCAAAACATAGATGCCTTTTTCTATAAGTAAAATGAAAAAAAAATAAAAATCTTTTCTGATTTTTTTTCTTAAACAGATAAAATTCATTTAATTTCTCCCAAGATAGATAGCTGTTCAAACAGATAGAAACCTATGTCTAACCTTATTTTTCCAAGCTGAGATCTTTTTTAAAGAAATACTTTCAAATCATTTGATGTATGAAATTCTCAAATCATTTAGGGTATGAAATATATGCTGTTGGACTGTATGTCTCACTTTACTGTAAGGGTGGTGAGGCACTGGAATGCGTTATCCAAGCAAGTTGTGAATGCTCCATTCCTGGTGGTGTTCAAAGGCCAGGTTGGACAGAGACTTGGGTGACATGGTTTAGTGTGAGGTGTCCCTGCCCATGGCAGGGGGGTTGGAACTTGATGATTTTAAGGTCCTCTCCAACCCTAACTATTCTATGATTCTACGATTCTGTAAGACCTGTCTTCACACCTGCATGTAAGAGTACCAGTCTGGGTACCTTTATTTGTCTATTATTCTAATACTCCTGATAAATAAAATTAATATATTAATTTTAATATATTCATAGAAGGCCCCTCAGGTTAGTAAATTAGATTACTGTACACTTAGGGAAAACATATAATTTAACTGCCTTTCTGGAAATAACTCCTTTCCTATTTGTATAGGGAAAGAACTGTGTGATGGAATAGTTATCAGCATAAACAAATGCCTTGTAACTAACCTACAGGTGAGTAGGAGTCTGTAGCTGACAAAAGGGACACTGGCATTTATATACATATCTAGTTTACCATTAGATGTTTATTTTCAGCGTGCATTTAGTGGGACTGCTTGTCTGGTTAGCGATAGGACAACACATTTTCTAGCCTACTCATCTCATGGTCCCTATTTACTTCTCTTGTGTACCAGACAGCTAATTCTGATGGTCAAAGTTGATGACACAGTTAACAAATGCCCACTCTCTGGAGAAAATAAGGAATGTCTCTAATTCTAGCTGAATTCTCCAAGGAAACTTTTAAAACTCTCAAGTATCTAGTTTCTCCTTGACCAAACACAGTTACAGACCTTCTTATCTCCTTCAAAGTGGAAGCAAGCTTTGTTTTAAGTTGTTTTTTCTTTCTTCCTTCCCTCCCCCACCCATACCCACCCTATAATCATGCTGTGGATTACTTGATTAGCAGGAAAAGTTATTTAGTCACAAAGCTTGATGTTTCATGTTGATGCTTTCCAAGGATTTGTGTCAACTCTCTTGTGACTGTCAATTTTTTTGGTAGGGTTCATAAAGAATGCCATTAAAATAGACTACCATAATTACTCTGGCTTTTATCTTGGATATCTGTTGAGCCTCCCACCATGAGGTGAGATCAGACTTTCCCATGATATCACTCATGGGCAAGCACATGCCAAATGAATGCTATTAGATCTCTATAAGTTCTTGGGGCAAGCGCAGCAGTGCAAGGTGCTTCTAATTTTAGCTTGTAAACACCTTATCAGACATTCCAGAAAAATAATATTCAACTACACAGCTGTCCTGAAAAGCCCTGACAATGGAGATAATACTTTTATCAGAGATAGGACGTGGTTTCATCTGCTTCTGTCAGGCTGATTTACAGAACTGGAAATGTTTCCGTTCTTTCATTTTTCCTCTCAGAGATCACCACACCTATTAATGAAATGTACATTTATGGGCATTTTTTCCCCATTGCCAAGGCTAATGAAACAGCATGAAAGCATGGTTACTTTGTTAAATTTCCAGTACATTCTGAACATTCACTGCTCCAGAAAGAAGACATTACCTTTTTCTTTTTCCAAGTCATGCAAAGGCTGAGATTCATCATAACCCTCTGACACATTGTAATGAGACAAGACTTAACAGGAAAAAACTGAAAAAGACAACAATTAACTCAGGAGAGGAATCTATTTCTTTGGTACAACTTATTTCTTTATTAAACAGATTCTAACACCTGTTTCAAGAGTAGTTTAATCAAAATAGTTATAAAAGCAAAATACCATTAAGATTTGTCATGTGAACCTGAGGAACAGGAGTTTAGAATTTTGCATAGAAAAAAAAAATCAGAAAATCTAAGAACATAAAACCAAACACAAAATAGGTGTAATCATAGGATGCTGTCAGTAGATCTGAAGATATACTTTGCACAATCATTCCCTGAACTTGGCTTTTGAAGATACAGACACTTAAAGTAGAAGCCTGTGTTTTAGATAAGTGCTACTTCAAGAACAGTGGCAGCCAATATTCCTGTTACAGAAGTCTGGTTCCAGGAATCACATGAAGGCTGGTTGTCAAATAGAATTTCTTGCCAGTTAAAGATATAATATAGACATGTAAATTGCATAATTTTCTTGTACTTTTGTAACCAGTCTTTGTAATAGTTGTAACAATTTCAGGCTGCTGGGGATGTGAAAAGGCTGCATACCCAGAAATCATATTTTTATTTTTATTCACTGTTCTGTTGCATCTTAGCAAATTAAGATGCCATCGTCTGAAGATTATACATGAAGTTATGAACATTTTTACACGTTTATGGCATAAACCTGCAAATATACAGTTCCTTGTTCTTCTTGGCTCTGGAAGAATTCTTTGAATCTCAGGGTTTGTTTTTTGTTTTTCTTGGGGTTTTTTGTGTGTGTGTGTTTTGTTGTTTTTTTTTTTTTTTGTTTGTTTGTTTGTTTTTTTTTTTTGTTTGCTTGTTTTAATGAATGGGTTTATGTAACTTCTTTGGCCTTCATTTTTTGCTATTTCCTATAGGTTTAGTCTGGCTAAACAAACCCATCTGTAAAACACCAGAGAAGTATACAAGTTAACTGTCAAATTCAGAATTCTGTTCTTCCAAATAGGAATTGTCATCCAGTTTTCACATTCTGTCAAATCTCCTCTGAAATGCAAACTTTACTAGCAGAATTTCTGATGATGCACCGTATGGTTGGATCCTTATTACTGCCTGTTCACATGCTCTCTACCTGAGAATGTCTTTAGAAGAATGGGCTATCATGCCTTTGATTAAGCCTATCATCTGCATGGACACAAAATAAACCTTGGTGGAGGAAGAATGCTGCACATAGAAATGTATTCCAGCCATGTAGGGGGAAACTAAAGCATACTTAATGCTGTCTGCTGTCCTCTCCAATATTCACCTGGAGGGACCATTTTCCAAGATGTGAAAACAGCACAGAGTTTGGCTTTTGCAGTGAAACTTCAGGCTGGTGCATAATTTTCCAATAGGATCATTCAATTTTCTGTAGTAAGGTTCTGAGGCACATCTATGGTTGATAGTTTTTGTTCTATTTCTATGAAGCATCCAGCAAGGTTCGCTGTTGGAAAAATGATTTGGATGTGATGGGCAACAATTATACCCCATTAGGGATTGTGCTCAGTAAGAGGGGATTACTCTGTAACAGGCAATTACACTGCAATAGGAGGATGTCTGTTATGAATTCACATGCATTAGATTCTCTGCTAGCTGGGAATGGAATTCAAATAAAAATAACTCTCCTTCCCTTATCCCCGCCTTCCCATTTGAATACTCCTTGAGTAGTTCTCTAGGGACATCAGTATTTCACTGTGTTAAAAAAGCATTTAATCAGCCCTCTTTGAGGGACAGATTATAACAGAATATAATGGGAGAGGCACAAAGAACAGGTAAAATTTTAATAGAGAAAAAAAAATCAAAACCAACAACCAAAAAACCCCAACATTTTCACGTGACAAGCAGACCCCCCAGTTCCTCATTTGCTTTGCCTTTGCTTGACTATTTGTTCTGTCAAAGATCTTATGATCCATCTTTGTGGAGTTGAACCCAACTTTATGAATGTTGTGAAGAAAAACATCACATTTTCAGCATCAGCAAGCACGACATAGTTAGTCACGCCTTATGCTCTACTCATTTATATATTCTTTGTTTTGGTCTAGTTCGAAAGGTATATATAAGCTACCATTCAGAAATTGTTCCAGTAAGTCCTCAAATTATGTCATCTTCTTACAAACTAAGTAAAGAAATCTGAAAATCCAGCATCAGCAGTATTCTTTTGGTTATTAAACTTGCAGTTGGTTACAGTCCACTTAACTTCCCTGAAATAATTCAGGCTGCTTCCAATCCTATTTATAAGCCAACTGTTTCACATATTAGGTGCAATAATTTTTCTTTGCTTACTTTCAGCTGGCATGATTGTTTTTATTAAAGAAAAAACAAACTCCAAAAAGCCTTAAAACACTACTCTATTGCTCTCTTAGGTTTTATAAAAGATTGCTGTCATAAGAGACATTAGGTTCAAAAAGGCAAAGAGATTGTTTTTCATCAGCTTCATGACAGCTGGTAGGAAAAAAGAAATGCAGAGGAAAGATTTATGGAAAAGAAGAAAAGCACAATTTTATCACTGAGTTTTGTTTACAAGCTGATAAACAGAGCTGTTATCTGGGCATTGGAATCTCTCTGTTTAGTGGAGAATGAGCACACTTCCAGTCTCTGCTGCAGATATAGAAGGTCTGCACGTAAATGGGGTCACGTACACAAGAAAGCACTCCTGTTTTTTTCTCTTTGTAATGGATACTGAAGTTGACACAGATGGTAGTAATAAGAAGGGAACTCCAAGGCTGCCAACTGCATCAGTCCTAGGTCTTTCAACACACCTCATCTGAAATGATAACTATGATTCCTCTTCCACTCTGTAGTACCACTGTGCCACACATCTTTTAAAAATATTAAGAAAATTATTCAGACATACTGTACTGAAGTACTGTTGAAAAAAAAAAATCCAAACCCTATATATGGTAATTGAACTTCTTTCTAATTGAGGTTCTCTTAGAGTTTAAATGCTTCCCAGCAATGATCTCTTCTCAAAGTTGAATTAAAAGTTGTACACATTTTTATATCTTCATTGATTCTCCCACAGTGGCTTATTCTATCCAAATGTCATCTGTTTAGCCCTGCAGTGCAGGAGTGAATGATATGTTCCAGGTGTATACTCTCTGGATAAGAGTAAATAAGAATCTGCTCAGTGTAGAGAAAATACTCCCTTTCATGTTTGAAATTGAAATATGTTAAATAAGCATAAAATTATCTGGAAAAAAAAGTTTGGGATATGACTTTTTAGTTACCCTCCAAGGTTTTAATAGAACTGTGGCTGGGTAAAAGTATTTTAAAGTGGTTTGCACTTGAAAAGCCTTGGCATCCTTAGGCATGTATAGAGAAACCATCAGCAGAATTAAAATTGGACTCTTCCTTTAGTGTCAACAGCAGCCACTTGCAACATTTTCCTTAATGCTGGGATTGTACTGACTCAGTGCATACTTGATGTCACTGGTTTAAATCACTTCTGTGCTTTATTTTATATTTTTTCTTTGTTTTTTATCTTATAGTTTGCTGGGACTAATAAGAACCACGTCTTTAGAGCTAGTGTGTAAGAGCAGTTTATAGGGGTGGAAGATAGCCTTAATTTTTTTTTTTTGTTGGTTTTTTTTTGTTTGTTTTTTTTTTTCAAATATCTTCTTCATCCTGTTCACAAAGATGCATTTCTGATCCCTCCAAAATAGGTCCTCTCTTGGTCTTTTCTTTCCCACCTCATATGTAGCAAATTGTATATGTTGCATATATATATTTAGAAATGCATAAATAGAGACATATATATGAATACACCCTACAGACGTCCCCTCAAAATAAGCTGTGAATAAGACATGGCTGCAATTGATTCATATCAAATACATGACCTGCCCTGGAGCTCAGGCAGCAGACTGAATCCTTCCATGCAACACAGAGTCCCCTGCTGGGATGCTGTCTTACAGAGCAGGTGGCAAAGATTGAAATCTTCCTTGCAGAAGGGAAAGTGGGGTCTGATGTCTCACTTTGGGGGTGCCACATTTTTTGCTGAGGGACTCCCCAGTACTACTATACTACTATATTTTCTGCTAACTGTGGTTAAGAGAAGGTAATGGTTGCACAGGGAGACCTGCTTTAGTGAAATATGTATGTGTTAGGAGTGTTTCGAAGGTACTCACCTGGTTGATCGCCTGAGCTGGAGTAATGACAGTCTGGAGTCTGTTTAGGTGGCCACATCAATCAGGTCCCAGGGCTCTCAGACCAATGGAGGCCAAGTACATTTGGATCTATGAGGGACAGTGGAGCAATATTGTCCAAATCTGAATTTTGGACACTGGCACATCAGTTCTAAATGCATAATATGCACTTATTGCATTTTAGATTTAGCCTCTTGTTCTTTATGAAGTGTTTAAGATACACTGGGGAAAACCAAAATGAATCTCATTATTTTCTTTCTGCTTACCTCAGTAAACTCTGATAATTTAGGAGACAATGTACTGAACTTCAATAAGCTGAGAAAACATGTTATCTTCAATGTAATAACATCCTTTCACTGACTTCTGCTTTCATGGTATTCAGTTCTAATCTTGCACCTGATCATGAAAAGATTACTGATGAAGCAAGCAAATCCAGAGCTCTCACATTCATGCCTGCTTTGTATGAAGTATGTAAAATATCTTCAAGCACTTTTTAATTTCCCTGTACAATTATTTAACTTTCTCCTTCTCTGTTCTGTTTGTTTTCTGATGAAGGCTAACTCATACAGGTTCTTAAGCCTGAGCTCAGCTTTAAACCTGTTGATATTCCCAATCACTGTGTAAAGTATGTCATTACTAAACTGAAGTTTGAATGACAAGAGTTTTATTGTTTCATTACTCCAAAGTACCTCAACAGCAATGTGCACTGTGCAGTAAAAATCTTCTTACAGAGAACTGGGATGTGTGACCCGTTTAGGAAGTAGTTTTAACCAACAACAAAGTAATTTATTTTTTGTTACATGTTTGCTAATGTCAAACTGTCCTTATCAGTGTAACAATTTTTTTTTCTTTTATTTTTTAAAAGCAAGTGACCAAATGCTGGAAATTGTTTTTCTTTGGATCGATATGTGCCCTGAAATTGTTCTTCTTCACCCTGTATACCTTCCTCAGCTTTTCTTCTTTTTTTTTTTTTTGCTCAAATTTCCAGTATGTAAGGAATGACTTCAATGAGATTATACTTTGTTTATATCTAGAAATTGAACTAATATAATTTCAAACATAAAAATAAAATGTAAAAGCAAAGGTTTAGGTGTCAGTCTTCCAGAAAAGAGGTGACAGTGGTGGTTAGGAAGAGTGCCTTTTATCTGGACTTTAAATGAGAGGCCTTTACCTGACGCACTGAGAGATTTTCCAATAAAGAGAATCCAAATCAAAGCTCTTTCCAGTAGAATAAGGTGAATAACCTTGCAGACAATAGTGTTGAATATAAAGAGCATGCATTGTAGAAGTTACATGATCAGATACATTAGATTCCTGCAGTTGTAAGCAACAATCTAGCAGAAATTACCATTGGTTATTTTTGTCCTTGATTTTTATTTCTAGCAGGTGTACCCTTCTTGTAATGGTGAGGGACTCCGAAAGACAGATTGGAAATAGTGTATGAATAGTCTTCCAGGTCTTTTAAAATTAAATAGACATTCCTGAAGCTCAAAATATCCTTTAAGTGTGCACTTAAAATTTTTTTTAAAGGAAGAGGCTGCTTGTCAGGAGCTCTGTTTGCTACGATTAGATTGAAAAACTACTGCTAACAATTGATGGTTCGAGACCTAGTCAACAGACTGGTTTCGAGGAAGACAGGTATTGCAACTTACACAACTTTGTAAAATATTTGTTTAGCAGCCTACCATACGTGATGGCTATGCATTTCCCATACCGCCTTAAAATAAAGCATTTTCCTTAGGAGGGCTCAGTGGCAAAGTATCCCATTTAAAAACAAACCAACCAACCAAAACCCACAAAAAACCCTCAAAAACCTCAGCCATGAAAACATTAAGCCTAGTCTAACCCTAAACATCAGCCTCATGCAAAGTTGAGGCAAGCATATGGAAGAGAATCAACATAAGACAAAGGACATCCAAAGACTTCAGGGGAGGTCATGGGAAATGTCACCTACCTTGAACTTGATTATAATCGGTTCTAATTGTTACAAGGCTCATGTTGTTTTTAAAGAATGCAATAACAGAATTTCAGCTTCCTGGACCTTGTATCAAATGTTGCATTTAATATGAGAAGACTCTTTCCTTTAATATTTTGTTGATGTTATAGTAAATGTGACTTGTCATCTTTAGTTTCAAATAGCTGTCTGCACAAGACATTACTGGAATGTTTAATATTGTTACTAAAAAGAAGACAAAAGTTGCTTTCTCCTTAGGCAAAATAAATAAACTACAGTTTATTATATCATAGGTTTCATTTTTTTAGAAAACAACTTTCTTTTTCTTTGTTACTTTACATGAACATTATTGCTATTATTAATTTTTACAAGTTTGAGCACTAAAACCGCATTTTAATTGTTACAGCTTTCAACTCATAAGAGCTATACGGTATGTGACAGCCCACAGGAACTCTTCCAAACATGCTGCACTTAGTATACTGGGCCAGATTCTGAGCTCTAATGAATTCCTTTGAGACACTCGAAGTGCCCATGAATGGTGCTCTTCTGAACTAATTTCTTAACTTCTCTTTTTTGTAGTCCATCCAGGTATATTGGGCAGTAAGGGGGGCAGAGGGGTTTGCAGAATCCTATGTAAGAAATATGGTTCAGAAAATCTATATATTTTTAAATCCTTCTACAAAATAAAACTCATAGAAAATTATTCATCTATATTACAGAATTTATAACTAGACTTGAAATACCCTAGAAAGGTGATCATTCCCTCATAGCTTCTAATAAGTTTTTGCACAAGAAGGTATGTACAGGATTTTGTTCCATAGGCAGAATGCACCAATGACCTCATTATGTTCCTATTATCAAATCCCAGGTCAGAAGTGGTTGCCACACTCATGCAATTTACTCATTTTTAAGGTGGGTCTTAACTTCCAGTCCCACCTTGACTTTCTGTTTCCCAGGATGTAGGACATGCTAGCATCCTACAGCTTTCTTCCCCAGCAGAACAGAAGACTGGAGATCAGAGGGTGAAATGATATTTACAACAAAGTACATGGTTGGACTCAATGATCTTAAAGGTCTTTTCAAACCTAACTGTTTCAATGATTCTGTGATTCTATAACTCATTCTAGTAATCATTTAAGAGAAACTGAAAATACCAAGCCAGGCATACCCTCATGCCCATCCTTCCTGGGTCTGAGTAGGCCTAAGGAGACACTTCATTCTTTCAAAGAAAATGCATCTCTTTCTG
>JAVHNF010060907.1:0-14359 GCA_034783455.1 Micropsitta finschii | reverse complement strand
TCTGTCAATGTGAATTCTTGGCTGAAGTATTGATAAAGATTTCTAAGTGTTGTTCTTTTTGGTGTTTTTTGGTTTTGACAAGAGTTTGGGTTTCCCACTTTTTCTAGGCAGGAAATGCCTTGAGTCACAACTTCCACTGGGCACTCAGGACATCTCTGCTGCACTGATGTGAGTATCATCTGTATTATCTTTAGGTGGTTTTCAAAGATAAAGAAGAAAAAGCAATCAAGTGCACCGGGAGGGGTGTAAGGCTCAGCTGTTGCATGCTAGAAGGATCAATGCCTGCTGGTTCTGCTAGCACAGGAAAAACAACACCCACATGTTATGAACTAAGAACTGTCTCTCTTAGGACATGCTTACAGTTTGCCCACTGAAGGAGAGTGCAGAGCTCTGCAGAGTTTTTGACTGCATGAGGAATATTCTGTATAACATTCCAGGATTTCTAAAATATTCCAAAAAACCCACACATTTAACTTCAAATTTTTGCTTCATTTTCTTTTGGGAAATTTTTCTTGCAAATTAATTTAAGACCTTTAAATTCTTTTTTTTTTTTTTTCTGGACACAATTATTTTCAGCAAATGAAAAATGCCTGCGTTATAACAACTGTGTATGTGAACCAGTCGCTGTGCCTCACCTACAAAATCCACTGCGCAGGCCCAAAGGGTTTACTCACGCTTGCAAAGCCCTGTAGCAACAGGCGAGGGATGAAATGTTAGGTGATACGGTGCACTGGAAGTCGCAGACACAACCCTGCATGCAGGCAGTTCAGGACATTGGTCCCTCCATACCGCCGTTGTCTCCTTTGGGAACTCATGCAGAATTAGTTTGGAGGAGAAAAGACAACATAGAAAGAATTATGCCCTGCCTATACCCACCCAAGGAGACCTTTCACTGTGCTTTTTGTAACCGCATTTGCCTGTCCCACGTTGGCCTTTCTAGTCATCAGTGCACTTGTAGTAAACGTGGGTGAAGCCCTTCCCAAATCTTCGTTGTTGAAGTCAAGCCAGGATGATGATGTGAACCAGACAAAAAACCTGATTAGGAATGGCAAGAGCAGGGTGGAATCAGCAGTAAAGTGAAAAATTTAAGTCTCACTTTCTATACAAAGCTGTTTCAATAAAAAAAAAAAAATAGCTGTTTTGTTAAAAAGTGGAAAATTATTCGTAGGGATGCATTCACTTGTTCACATCCACAGAAGACATCTGCAAAGACAGATACATAACAGGAACTGAATGAGAAAGGAGGAAAAAAGTGCCATCATCTTCTGGAGAGATCTGTAAACTTGCATGAAATTTATGGCATTTTCAATACACTGATTTCCAAAACCTATTTTGCAGCTAAGTTAAAGGTCACACAAGTGAGCCCTCGCTGCACTGGAATACATATTTTAGGAAATATTCAGAATCAGAACAATACTGCTTCACTCATTGTTACGTTATGCTTCCAGAAGACAAGCTGCAGGTGGTGAAGGGCTAGAAGAAGGGTCTTCCAGAGAGGTTTCTTTCTTACAGCATTGCACTTCTGGCTAAATTCAGAATATCGGATGATGGACACCAGCTGGAGACAAGATTGAAAGAGTTATAATTATAAATCATCACTACTTGGACATAACCTGTTTAAGCATACATTGTGCACTATGGATCAGACTTCTAAAAAGAGGAGTCCAGTGATATACGTAGAAAATATGAAGGATGCATTCTTTACAGCTAAATTGACTGCAGACTGCGCGTTTTATTGTGATCAAAAAAAAAAAACAAGATGAAATTTCATAGTAAGCACATAGGGCCCTGAAAACAAAATCCTTTAGGGCTATGTTCTTTCTTAGGGTGCACATTAAAGTCTCCTGAAATTCAAGAGACACTTTCTTTTGATTATAGCAAATTCTGGCACCTTTTTAGGTTACTGAAGTCTCCCAAAACAGAAGGTTCTACACTGGTCCTGCTCATATGGTATTAAGGGTAGGTCTGTTTTTCTCTGTCAGGAGGTTTCGTCAGCCTAACCAGTGTTATGAACCCTGGCTAACACAATAACACATTGTGCTAGTAATTACCAGAATATATTGCTAGAATGTAGCTCGAAGCAGAGGAGACTGAAAAGTCCATGGTCTTTTTTGGCTGGATCACGACACATGAAAGCTTTATGTATGGATTATCTCAGCGAGGCTCATGCCAAAGAGAACCTTTGGATCTTCAGATTGTTTTGGAGGGTGGGATAGAACGTAAGTGCAATACAAACCAAGGTGATGCAGAAATATCAGTGAGGGCCAAGACTTTTTTCAGCTGAATGTTGTAGTAACAATATAGTAAGTAATTTAAGTAATTTAAGTAATATTTAATATAGTAAGTAATTATAAGTAATATAATATAGTAAAAAATTGTCTCTCCTATCAATCAAAATAGAGGTTGTGGAACATAGAAATGGCTGGGTAAATAAAAGCAGGTGAGAATTACAAAAGGCAATCTTGACCAATCTATTATCAGTAATATCCAGAAATAACTATTCTCTGGATAGGTAAAACTTCTACCAACCTTTTCACCTTAGTTGGGATAGAGTGAACATTCTTTCTTGCAACAGCAGATAACAACCAAGTCATTAACGTTGACAGCCAATATCAACTAACATCAGAAAGCAAGTCACTGGTAGTAGAGATACCAGCACTACAAATCAGTGTATGGCAGGCAACTGCTGTGATCCAAAAGTGTGTTTAACCCACATAGTCAAAACATAGCAAGAAACTGAGGGCCAGCCAACCATTCTACATTTCAGTTTGGAGGACTTCATGTCTTCGAAATCAGATTAAATACTTCCAGTCTAACTCAACAAGTCTGCAGTTCTTTTTCAGCCACTGGGAAAACAAATTAGGCACAGCTTTCAATGGAAGATCACTGCAATGTAAACACCACCCTCAACAACACTGATAAAAAAGTAGCAACTAATATGCTAATCAGCATTTATATAACACTTATATTTTCTCCTACCCATAAATGTCAAAGTATTCCATGAAAAAAATAAAAGGGGGTAAATATCCCTCTGTGGTCACAACTGAACTGGGCACCTGGTGGTTGGGTTCCTCTGTTTTCTACACTGTGGGCGTGAGTGTTCCCTTGCCCTCCTTCCAGACGTCCCCCAGCCATTGCCACAAAGGAGAGGCTGAAAAAACAAACCAAATCTGGTCGGCTGATAAAGAACACAAATGCATTCACGTCTAAATACAAAATGGCAATCATGCCTGAAAGGTCTAAGTAGCATGCGATGCAAATATTGCCGACTTCATGGGAAATGAGAAATACAAAAGGTAGCCAGATGCTTCAAAGAACCTGAAGAGCAACTGTCCCAAGACACCAAGACAGATGGACTAAAAATCTTAAAGCAAAGAGGTCACTGCTAGCTTTCCAGACAAACGCTTTGAATCACTCTCCTGTCCTTCTGAAGTTCTGATTGAACAGTGTTAAAACTAAGAAAGAAGCACACCAGGTACAATTGTTGCATTTCTAGGATATCTTAGGAAAAAGTCATATTCCACTGAGAAGTTTTCAATAGAATAATCAGTTAAACAAATCACTCTTGAAGAAAAATGAAGTGGCTTTGAAGAAATCCCAGGCAATACTAGAAATGTAAGCATCTTGGACTAATTCCTCTGAGAACCGGCAAACCATCAAATAAATAACGTGCAAACTGAACTGAAAAGAGCTGATGCTGTTGAAGAGTGGAAAGTTCCCCTAAGAAAGGAACTTAAGGAAAAAAAAGGCCACTGTAAATACTCAGCTCTTATGAGCTCTTATGAGCTAGAGCTAAATGGAGTTGCTGCTGGGAATAGAGCTGTACAACATTCACAGAAATTCTGCAAGACTATTTTATATATGTAATATATATATAAATACATATATAAAAAATATATTAAAATTATCTTTAAAAATTAGGTATAAATATGGATGAACCCCAAATTTTTATTTACTTAGATTTTTCAAGAGACTTTGATACAGTTTCTTATAAGCACCTTCAAGAAAAATAAATCACTGAGAGGACAATCACCCTTTTCACACACATATACTAACACACACACAAAAAGCCAACAGAACAGTAATGGTGGAGAGCTGCTCTTCAGAATGAGAAAATGTAACTAAGGATAACTAAGGACCACTTTAAAATAGTGAGGGAAAAGCCTCCTTATTCCACTAATTTTGTGCTACATCTCATGGTTCAAAAGTACATAAGATGGATATTCATTCTAAGCTACAAATTAATTAGAAAGGCAAGAAAGGATGAATACAGAAGATAGACACAGAAAACCAAATTCAGTTAAAAATGAAAACTGGATAAAGAGGTGGACTTACATTTACAAGCACATTCTCAGCTTACCTTTTGTGGATACCTTCCTAACCTTAGCTCAATACAGACTCAGGAAAACTATACTTTTGAAGCTGAATCACTTTTAGGGGCAAGGAAAAATAAGCCAACTGTGGGTTTGAATTCTAGGAAAAACAAGGTCTGTGAGCTCAAGCTGGTTTTTGCCCTTCTGATAAACACTTTAAGTCATGCTGCAGAAAACCTCAAGATCCGCAGGGTTTGCCCATCCCTCGCATGGGACCAGTGTCTCGGGTTATATTTAGTAGCAGGCTGTCCTAAGCTGCCACATCACATCTGTGGGGTGAGATGGTCTCAAACTCTGAATTCCAATATTCCCTGCCTCAATACTCCTGGGCCAGATCACAGATCAGCTGTGTTCCAAGTACATCAACTGCTTCTTGACAACTGCAATCGTCTCTTTGGGGTCAGAGCTGTCTCCCCTTGTCCATCACTACCACTGAACATGTGTATGAATGGGAACAGACACTCCAAGTTCTTGAACATTCAAGTGGATGGATGTCCTTTAGTCATAAGGGGGTTCATATTTAATGCTCTGTAAACATACTAATTTCTGCTGTATAGAGAGGAAGCAGCCCTTTCCCCAAGAACACAGAACTATGGAATTGTATGATGTCCCATTTTCATGGTGCTTCTCTATTTTTGCCTATGAATAAGTTACGGACACATGCATTAAAAGAGAAAAAAAGATGAAACATCCCAGGCTGGATGGGCTTCGATCAACCTGGTCCAGTGGAAGGTGTCCCTGACCATGGCAGGAAGTTAGAACTGGATGAGCTTTAAAGCCCTTTTCAACCAAAGCCATTCTACGATTCCATGACCTCGCTGCTCCAACTACAACACACCTACAAGCTCTACCACTAACCTGCATCTCTAGTAACCACCTGAAGTGTGCCAGAAGCTACAGGGACACAACACTCAGCTAACATGGTGAAATGGAGTTAAAATAGAGCCCGAACCAAAAGAGGATTTACTGGACAGCTAATGCTGTAAGAGATTCTTACACTATCTGGACTCCTTTTTCAAGGTCTTATGAAGAAAGCACACATGCTAGCCCCAGGCACCCAGGAGACTGCTCAGAAAGGCTCATACTATGCAGCCATCTGCCAACATACTGATCCCAAACAGGACATTGAGTTCCACTGCCAAGAAGTGATACCTCCTGCAGCCTGACACCCAAATAAAGTCATGGTTTCTACATTTTGACAAAGCCTTCAAACCTTGACCTAGCAAGTCCTGTTAAAATGAACCAGCCAGAACCTGGGGCACTGTGAGCTCTTACAGATCAGGTGTGCATTTCAACAGCTTTGATGATATCCTAGGGATCAAATTCATAATACACTAATGCTTGTAACTCCTTGTTACTCTTGACCAACTAAATCAAATAGATGCTCAGGTGCATGAGCCGTCAGCATGCAGGGGGATATACACATTTATACCTGTTGAAGATGTACTGCGCTAGAATGAGAGCTTTCACATGGCAGAGCAGGACTTCATTGTTTCCCTCCACAGGTTTAATGGAACATGTGCCCCTTCCAATGCATGACCACCCTCTCAGGGAAGACATTTTTCCCAATATCCAACCTAAACTCCTCCTGTTCAGCTTGAGGCCATTTCCTCTTGTCCTATCACTTGTTACTTGGAAGAAGAGAACAGCCCCCTCCTTGCTCCATCCTCCTGTCAGGCAGATGTAGAGAGTGATCAGGTCCCCCTTGAGCCTTCTCTTCTCCAGACTAACCCCTTCCAGGTCCCTCACCCATTCCCTATCACACTTGTGCTTTAGGACTTGCACCAGCTCTGTCGCCCTTCTCTGGCCCTGCTCCAGTACCTCAATGTCTCTCTTGTAGTAAGAGGCCCAGAACTGAACACAGGATTGGAGGTGCAGCCCCATCAGTGCCCAGTACAGGGGGATGATCACTGCCCTGGCCCTCCAGCCCACACTGGTGCTGATATAGGACAGGATGCCTCTGACCTTCTTAGCCACAAGCTGGCTCATGTTCAGCCAGCTGTTGCCCAACACTACCAGGTCCTTTTCCACCGAGCAGCTTTCCAGCCACTCTTCCCCAAGCCTGTACCATTCCATGGGGTTGTTGTGGTGCTGGGGGAGCTCTCCAAGGCAAATGGACATGCAACAGGGAGAAAGGAAATGAAAATATCCTAGTTCTCATCCAGAGGAGCAGCAGCCATGGCAAAGGGCTACTCTCACCACTCTTCACTCACAACAGGAAAGTGATTCTTGACTGTAAAGGCAGCAGTGCAGGAGGCTTACATTGCTAAGCACTTGCTTCACACAAGTCCCCCCATAGCACCAGAGAAAACACATAATCTCAGAATCAGGTGCCTAAGTAAGGACATGGAAGTGTAGCACCAGAGCATCCTTTCCTACTTATAATCTCTCTGCCTTATCCAGACCTTAATGATTTCTGCGGAGTCTCTGCTCTGTTCAATTGGTGTCTCTGCTAAACCACTCCGTTATACAGCAGAGAGAAGATTCTCCATCATCCAGATGTGCTCAAGCAAGCTTCTGTGGACCGATACTCTGTAAAATGCTAAATATACTGAAAGTCCTTCAAAATTCTTGTGCACTTTATTCATATCCAGGAGTGTATAGCTTTAATAAATCCTGCTTTGCAGAGCTTTCTTGTGTGCTGTAGGACTGAGAGTATCCGTGGTTTGTGGTCACTTCTTTTTCTAATACACTGGTCAGTGTCCAACCTCCCTGGTGTCCCCTGACACTACGAGACAGGTTACCTCCATTTAGACCAACTTGTGCGTATTTCTCCTTTCAAGTGAGGTGCACAAAGACATTAACTGAGGCTCATCAAAGTCCTGCTAAAGTGCTTTAGTGGTTTAGTCTTCCTGAAAGGAACCAACTTTGATCACCTCATCTTTTGGACAGCAGATGTTTCCTAAGGTGTGGTGGAGCAGAGAGCGAAAGCAAGGAGGTGACAACTTACAATCCCATCACCCATTTTACTGGACACAAGTACAGGTTGTTGAACTCCAAAGACCTTCCACTGAGGATGCTGAATTGTGACCCCACCATGTTGTTCCCTGTTTCCCTGAATCCCATAGTGAGGTCTTGGGGGCTGGTGTATTTGGGATATTTCTATTGCCTCCAGAGGAAAAGCTGTAGAGCTGGGGAGGTTCTATGCAAGGCATCCAGACACGCTCACAGCCAACATATGGGAATGTTTGCCTAGAAAACTGCAATGTGTCCCTGCAGCGTAGCACACAAGGAAGGTGACATCACAGGTGAAACAGAACTGCCTTCTGTCCCCTCCTAACCAGCAGCACCAAGCAGGATCATTTGTCAGGACTCCTCTGGTCCATTCTGGCTGCATTACTGCCTTCTGTTCATGCACCACAAAGGTCTCAGGCACCAGTCACCACCAAGTATGCTCAATGGAACAAGTTCAGGCAGGTGAAGCAGATGAACTTCACTGAGTTCCTCTCTCATGGTCTTTGACGAACAAAGCAGAATCAAAGATTTCAGCTCTGGAAAGAAAGGCAACTGCCATGAGATCCCTCTTACATACAATGGCTTGTAGAGATGAGAGCCTCAAAGAGATGCTGAGCAAGATTTTTCAGACAGAAAGTTGAATAGGCTCCACCACGCTACATTCTGCCCCAAGGTATACACAGACAGTGTTTCATGAGTGCAGCGAGGGCTGAACTCTGTTACATCACCCAGTGTTGTTTTCTGTAATAGCATAACATCTCCAATACAACAAACAAAGGTTTCATTAAGTTTTCAGAGGGCAGAGAGGAAAATTCCTGCTGTTCCAAAGGCAGGATAATCTGGCAGGTTAAATGGTGGAGAAAAAAATATTCAATAAATGGAAGACAGAAATTGTTGGATAATTCTTACTCCACAGAATCTGCTGGTGAAGCAATAGGAAGGGGATGAAAGACAAAACAGGAAACATACTTCACCATATCTTCTGCTCTACACCCTCCTACATAGAACTAGGCCAGTGGCACAGAGTCAATTCTTCCTACCACTGGGCTACAACATCTGCCTTAAAGTTCTTCAGCATCTTGAGTGGTGGAAAGAAGAGAGACTATTGGCCTGGCTGCCACACTGAGAATTTCTCCAAACCTTTTCCCTTATCCTCATTGCCTCATATGGAAAAGACAAGTACGTGGTAATGGGCACAAGTCGCTGTTGGAGATATTCTGACTGGACACAACAGAAAAATCTTCACAATGAGAACAATCAGCCCCTTGGAAGAAGACTTTGCAACACTGGACACTTTTCAGATTCAGCTGGACAGGGTGCTGGGACACCTAGTCTAGGTCATGCTTTGCCTACTTGAGGTTCCTTCCAATCTGGTAGTCCATGATTCTATGATTGACCTGCTGAAAAGCTTGAAAGAGGAGGAAAAAGCTGTAAGCAACTCTCCTTGTCTGTACCATTAATGAAGAAGTATGTTCTTCAGAAGTTCATCACCATCCAGAAAACCAGTCCCAGAGGAAGCTCTGTCTCATTGCGAAAGCAGTTGATGACTCTCCGCTCTGGAAATGTAGTAACCATGAGCATATAAAAGGGTTTCATGCACAGCTTGTAGGGTGGCACTAAAAGGAGAATGTTCAGCCCTAACTTTGACACCCTTTCTCCTCTATATAGTCAGACCACTGATTTTGAAGTCAGCATGTAGCAGGGGAAGGAATCAAAAGAGAAGCTTTTGCTTTGAGGAAGAAAGCCAACTCATCATCACATCAAGCCATTCATAGGCAAAAGTAAGAGTAGCACTAGATGTTAGTCTGAGGTATAAACAGAGTTGTTACAAAAGCTCTATAAAAATGGTCTTGCAAAACATGATGACTAAGAATCACATTGCTGAGGTGCTATTTCTTCCAATTCACAGTCAAAGAAGTAATTGCTGTTTCCCTGAACTGTTGTACAGTTCGTGCCAGCTTTTTAGCCCGTTCAGCTCAGCCAGCTAAGTACAGTCAGAATAGAACGCCCAACTACCTTCCTTTCTTCCCTGCCCAATCCCCCTGTTCTCACACATGCTAATAAGGTGATGCATAAAGAATAATCAAATCCACAGGTAGAAAATGACAACAGTTTTGCAGCAACATGCATTTACAAATTAGCTAAGCAAAAGCAATGTAGTAATGATGGCCTCACTTCTAGCACCTTATTTAACATATGGACATACTCAACATCGCTCTGAACTGAAAACTTTTGCCAGTAACATAGGGTCCTAAATAGATTTCCCATAAATACTGGGAAAGTGCTTTTAGCATGCATGTTAAGGCTTTGATCATGTCTGCACTCATTTTGGCTTTTCTCTTTACTTCAAATCCTCTTCATCATGCTGACCACATGCTCCTCTGGCTTGTTTGTTCATGGTAAACACAAAGCAAACACTAGCAACAGTTCTTTCTACAGGAATGTTTATAGTTACAGAAAAAAAATATCCTCAAATGACTCAGTTTGTGACAAAACCTGGGATATCCTAGGAATTCCCAGAATACTACATTGTGATACGAGATATACTTGATACGAGAAGAAAACCAGCAGAACATGTTTAATCTACTCCAGTTTGCTATGTAAGCAGACAGGACACAGTGCTACCCAGCACATCTGGGCCCTGTGTCTAGAAAATCAAGTTGAGAAGAACAAAAGCTCTCTTTATCTCCTTATTTCTTTGTGCAGACACATACCCCAAAGTAACATTAAACCCCTAAACAAGCAAAGGGAGAAGCACATTTCCCATAGAAGCAAGGCATTGCTGATTGTTTTTTGTAAAGGATAGAGACAGCAAATGTGGCTTTGTCTTGGCCATGCAAAGAGCATATGGAAGCAGAAACTACTTTTCATTCCCCTAAGTTCAGGGAGAGAGTTATGGAGGTTGTTTTAACTTGGGGGAGGAAGTTGTGTTGGGGGGTGTATTTTCTTGGTTAAGATATACGTACAAGAAATCCCTCAAGAGCATTTACAGCCAAGTGATAGTCATACCATTTTCTTCCTGGAAGAGTTTTCATTAAATCCCATTGCAATTAAAGGTTCATTTCTAAACAAAGACTGCAGGCCTAGGTCATGGAAGAAAGTACGATAGAGGAATAGCCCATTCTTCACCTCACAAATGCTTCCACACACCCCAGCCTCCCATTACTGCTGTTTGTTCCCTCTATTGACTTGGACTCCTGTAAGCTCTGAGGGCACAAGGCAGTTGCTTTTAGTCTATGCAAAGTCCACAGAGAAAGCAAGACTCTTTCAGTGCCGCAGGATCACACACAATAGCAAGATGCTTGTGAATCGGTGAGGGAGGATGAAAGAGAACTCTTACACTTAATGAACAACCTCTGCTATGCTGGCTTGGTGCCAGAAAAAATAACCCATTACAATCAAAACCCGGTTAAGTCAAACAGTCCATGCTTAATTAAGCCCACTCCAAGAGTTTTCTGTTCAAAGCAGCTGATATTTTCAGCAGGTGAGACTGAAGCTTGCCAGCTCATAGTATCAAATCTAAACCCTTAAACGTGGGTGTCCATGCTGTTCGTATTGCTAACATGGAAAAGGGGATGTAGAGGCCAGAACTCGAACATTCGGAATACAAAGCTTCAATTGAAAACATCAATAGCTATGCCTATACTACCAAATAAAGTGGGTTGGGCCTGTTCTGCAGCCCTGAGGCCAAATGAATGCACAGCACAGTTCCCATCCACATAAGCTGGATGTTTTTCTCTCTTCCCAAAATGGCATCCTCACTCATGCTACCCACAGCCTTCTGCAGATTATTAGGATGGTTTGTATTCCATCTATCCTGAGATCATTAACCAATGCAAATAATTCTGAGCTTAAATGATAGGTCTTGTCTTAGAGGTCATCACAGCAAGCCTGAAGCCAGCAAGATTCCTTCCATTAACTCAAACAAGCTTCACACCCAACTCAGCACCATGCTAGCTCACAGAAGAGGCTGTATCCTAAATATAATCCCAGATCACTAATACATCTTGACTTCCCTCGTGTAGGAGCAAGCTCAGAAAGCCTCATTCCGATCCTTGTTTGAAGTGCATGGAGGAGGAGGCTGACTGAAAACAATGAATATCAGCTCGTTTTAGCCATCAAAACCACAAAAATGTCTACAGTGTAGATCAGTCATAAAGAACAGACAGGGAAGATAAGGGAGACAGGAAACCGTACACCTAAACACACACACACAGAAGCATGCATCTACGCACATCCACCAGGTTATCAGCACCGCTTGTCTGCAAGAGACATGCAAATGAACAGCAATGCTATTCCAAAGGTTTCTCCTCTCGTTTTGAGACAGAGGTGTGTATCCCTTGACTCGTTTGGGGATAGGGTGTTTTGCTGTGGTTTGGAGATGCACCCAACACTTTTTATTACTCAAACTTTGGTTCAGAGCATATTTTTATAAGGAGTCTGAGAATGAAATATGATTCGTATTTACATCTGTTACCATGTTGGGAACAGGAGGAAAAAATAAAAGGATGAGCAAACTGCTGCTGAAAGAAATTAAAGACAAAAGTTGCTGCAGTTTCCCACAAGACGTTCTAGGTTTGGGCTGCAAATGTTGATGTTACCAGAAAAGAGGTAAAGGCAAAAGGCAGTGGCAAAGGCAGCAGTGATCTGAGCGGTGCATCTGGTCCTCTGGTAATGTTGGTTTGCAAAGCACATAAGAAGTGTTGCAAATCAGTTATGTCAATTCAGGATTTTGCTACAAACTGCTTAGCCCCATGATGTAATTTGCCCTGGCTAGCCAGAGCCCTTCCTCTGCAGGAAGAATACATTGTGGCATTTTTGTCTGTGTGAATGATGAGTGTACATATTCTTATAAATAAGATGCTATGTGTAATCTTTCCACATAAATCTGGGACAGCTGAAGTATAATGGAAGGAAAATGTCATGCATTGCAAAGAATTTTTTCCCCAAATTAACCTCCATAAATGTCTTAAGAACAGAGGGAGCATCTAATGAAAGGACCTTTATGCAGATGCAGATCATGACATTCCATTCATAAAACCAGAGAGAAGGCAATGTGATGTAGCGACAGAACTGGGAAGGGGGAGGGAAGAAGAAAAAGTGTATTTCGGACTATAGCAAATCTCAGAGACATCTTGGCTAACACCATAACAATTTGTGTCATCCAGGCAGCACATGAAGGTTCTCTGAAGTCTGATTCTGAAAGCCTAAACTTACAGGGCTGTCAATCCTCACATCAAGAAGCATTCTCCATAAAAACACTGTATCGGAGTAATTAATTTGATCACAAGCAATGATGGACAGGCAGTGATAGGCATTACACATGTAAACAAGCATCAAGTCAAGGCAGATGGGAGGAAAGAAAAACTATTATTCATGTCTTAAAGATGAGTGATGAGAGCAGAGATTCCCCAACAGGAGCAGGCAGCCTACAGCAGAATGAAGAGCTGAAATCAAAAGCCCTGCAAACCAGTGCCTTTCTCTTAGCCTCTGCCATCCTCCATTGAGTGCCCGTTCCAGAATTAAAGCTGAAGGAAGAACATTTATCACACATCTCGCCACATAACAGGAAGGTAGAAGATGCCTTCTAATGAATATTCAGTGAATATTTCATCCATGTTGGGTTAGGCATGGTTTTAGTCTATGCACACATGGAAGGAAAAGTGGTAGAGACAAAAAAGAAGTGATATTCTCAAACTGTCATATAGGGCAAAACCTTTCTCCAGTGGCCCACACCAGTGAAAAAGAGAATCAAGGAGGTTGAGCAGATGCAGAAATTAAGGGGATGTCTGAACAGCCCCCGCTGCAGACCTAATAGTGCAGAAGCACTCTCAGGAGACTGCAGACCAGACGCTACACAGACCTGTCACAGCTGAGAGAGAAGCACTCAAATGGGGAATCAAAATGCCTGATGCTCCTTTCATAGACATTTATTTACATGGGTAGTAGCTAAGAGAGTGGAGGGCTACCAAAGCTCAAGTACCTGAAAGAAGCCACACGCTACCCAAGTTGTTAAAGCATGCTCATGCGGCACACTGTGAGAAGGCTTTGAGAGCTCCCGAGATGGAAACCACATGCTAAGCACACCCCTCTGGAAAGAGCCCAATGTGCAAGCCAGCGGGCAGACCACCAACTAACTACATGTGTACAAGTGCTCACTGGGTGTCTTTGACTTCTTTGAGAAGCAAAAAGGAGGGGGGGCAGAAAGGTTCCCACCCTCTGGAAAGAGCCTGACACATGACATGTAGGTTTGCTGCAGGGAAAGAATCCCACTCCACTGAATGTGTCGGAGAAGCTGCCTGACAAGACAAAGTGGTTTGCTCCTTGCTTTCTCTCCCACGGTTTATCTTGTCTGATAATGAGTTAAACCCTACATGGGTTGGTGTGCATCAGAAAACTGCTAGTGGAATTACATTTTGTGCATTTCCTTATTTGAGCTGATCAATGTAACTATTTCTAAGTTAAAGAAATTGCATACTAACACTGCCATTCTCCTCTATCAGCAACCGATCATGAAGTAAAGTATGTAGGAAGAACACTGCTGCTGCCACAGATTCACCTATCACATTCACAGTAGAGTGCGGTTCAAAGTCCCCTCTTTATATTGCCCTTGTTCTCATTTTCCTTGGCTGCCCTTTACTTGAAATACAATAAGATTCTCCCTTTTGCTCCTCCCCATTCAATTACTTTCTCCTTCTTCACTCTTACTGTCACCCTCACACTACAAGCAGTGCTTTATATGTCACAATACCTTGAGCCATAGTATTGTTCTCAGTGTATTATCTCCAGGAGAGATGGCAGGTATCATTAGGGTTGCCTAACTCTTTGCATCATAAGACACTCCTCTACTGTTGATTATAAGCTTACCAAGCTTTGTGAAACACAGCATAACCACTCAAGGAAGACAGGCCTCACTCACTGAAGGTCCTATTATAATATACAGAAATTTAGCCTTCTGAGGAGGCAGGACAGAAAGGTGGTGCTGTGCTTCTTCTGTGCACAGAGCAAAACACCAGTTATGCCTGCGCACA
>JAVHNF010060900.1:59218-70015 GCA_034783455.1 Micropsitta finschii | reverse complement strand
TTAGGCTGTGGAATAGTCTCTTAAGGGAGCTGATAGAAACTTTGTCAACTTGGGATTTTAAAAGTAGATTGGGGTTTTTTCTGGCTCTTACTTTCTGGGTTTTTTGCTGCCTTTTCTTTTTTTCTCCTTTAAAGTGGTTCATCCTTGAGAGATGCCTCATGCATGAACATCTTGGGTTGTTTCCTACAAAATGGCGGAGCTCAAATAAAAGGAACAGGTAGGGCAGAAGTAAAGCTCATTTTCAAACATGCCTTTAGAGGAGCTGATTTTACTGCAGTCTGGAGGCAAACACTGGACCATAGAGCAAGAAAACCCCAATGAAATCTTAAAACAAGCCCTGCTGTTCTGTCACCAGTAGCAGGCCGATTGGTCCTTCCTAGGGGCCTGATGTGATTCGTCTCTTGGAGGATGTGCTGTGATGCCACCAGGGGTGCCGCTTTTGTGGCAAACACTCTGCAGCTGAGATCCCCTCTTCCAAAGCTCAGATACACCTTCCAGTGGCCGGATGAGCATTTCAATGTTTGTGTCCCATGACCAAGGGCAGGGCTTTGGTAAAAGCACAGGAGCACAGCAGATGTGTGGACTTGGAATGCCCCCAGCGCTGCTGCTTTTTGATCCACTGCACCTTTTTGGGGACCCTCCTTCATTTTTCAGCCACTGGATGCTATGGCACAGATTTCTTGACATGCGGTGTGGCTTTCTCTGACTGAAGGCCTTGTGAGAGGGAAGCCTTTGGGCACAGCTGATCCATGAGTTCCCCTGCCTCCCTCAGCTCCAGTGACAACAACCTGTGTCCCTGCATTACTCCTTGGCTTCAGTTCCCCTGCATAAGGTGATCCTCAAAGCAAACATTAGAAAGTGTTTTCTGGGCCAAGGCTATTCCCCCAGCAGGCTTCAGAAAGGCCTGTTTGCTTCGCTCAGGGCTGGTGTTGCCTCCATTCAGCCTCCGTAGCTGAATGCTGTCCTCAGCATAGGCCAGCAGTCACTGCCCCGGCTGCACTGCGCTCTGACTGTGGTACTTTGATCAATCAAAGCAAATCAAGGGCAGGTCAGATTGAGGCACCATGTGGATTTTCTTGTCCTGCTCATGTCTTACCCCTGACCACCCACAGGACAAACTCCTCCTCAGCCTGCAGTTGCTTTCTTAGCAGTTTTTGCTCTGCCTGGTGATGCTGGTGACAGGGGAGGAAATCCAGCTCTGTATGAAGAGATGCACAGAAAAGAGCTGCATTGCATTTAAGTTCCAAACCTTGTGATGCAGCTGCGCTTTCTCCCTGGAGGTGGGGAGGGGAGCATGGCTTAGCCGGAGGCAGTAGGGGCTGCAGCCTGCAGGTTCAATGTACTGCACAAGCTGCTATACGAGGCATGTGGTAGGTGAGTTAAGGACATACTTGCAGCCTTAATTCTTAGTTTCCTAGGTTTTTTCAGTTTAAGCCAGATTCCTAATGTTATTTTAATGCAGTTGTTTTGTGTGTGAATAATATGCTTTCTATGCCAAACCACAAGCTCTGGAACTAGTATCTCATAAAAATGCCTAGAGTCCAAAGCTAATAGCTGTTATTCATCTGGTCGAGTAATGCCTAAAAAGTTACAGATTAATGTATTATTCCCCAGGGGAAGGTAAAATTAAACTCGACTTCTGATGGGGCTGGGTGTTATTTCTTACAGTGTCTGAGCCTGGGCTGGGGGACACAGCTCACTGCACATCCTGGGTGCTCTGTGGCAGGGCTTGGCATTGTGAATGCATGCAGAAAGTGCTGCGTGGGCCCTACCTGGCATCCCGGCAGGCAGATGTTGGGGGGTGTGAGAGATTTCCATTAGTTTTCCCTTAAAAAAAGCCCCTGCCTTTCCAGCAACACTCCATCCAGCAATCGTAGGATCACAGAATAGGTTGGGTTGGAAGGGACCTTCAAAGGTCATCAAGTCTAACCCTCCTGCAATGAGCAGGGATACCTTCAGCTATATCAGGTTGCTCAGAACCTCATCCTGCCTAGCCCTGAATGTCTCCAGGGACTCATCCTCACCCAGCCCTGCTGCTATGGGCAGTGATTCAGGGGATGCTGAAAAGGCTGGGGGGCCATGGACAGGACAGACAGTCACTCACTCCTCAGGCCATCAGTGTTCGAGTGAGTGGCAGCTGAGGTGAGATCAGATCCTATGTCCACCAGCCTGGCACGGTGAGCAGGAGCCAGTGCTGGAGCCAGCAAGAAGGGAGATGCCCCTTCCTCTTCCAGAGAGTTTGGATGGGGCACCAGTGACCTGCAGGGAGCAGTTGGGAGCAGAGGGGACTGGCAACAGGGGTGAAGCTGTCACTTGGTGCTTGAAATTGAGCCACAGGATGTCAGTGCAGCCTGTGTGAATGCCATGCTTGCTGAAATAAATTACCATCTCCTCTCAAGAGCACACAGGAAGATCTCTTTCCCAGAACACCTTCTTATTTAGGAAACTCGCATCACAGCAACAAGGCAGAATGCTTATTTGGGAATAAGAAAATGAGATGTGGCCCTGAGTCAAGGTTTGCATGTAGGCACCATGGCAGAAAGTTTGACAACGCAGCAGAGGCAGCTGCTGGCTCAGTAATGAACACAGAGCTGGATGGGCTGGAGGCTCAGACAGCTGGTGTTTGCTGCCTGCACCCTGTGATACCGGCTGCGGAGTTGTAAGATATATGTTATTTTCCTCTTACAACACAAAGGGATTAGCTAGATTAGCTTCTGCAGAGGTGAGAAAGAAATGTGTCATGAAGACTGCTTATTTTGTCCTAATTGGATTCACACCCTCTTTCTGAATAAGCCTCATTTTACTCCAGCTCTTGTGGTTTTTCACGGCCGTGAATGCTGAGCTGTTCTAGGGATGGGCACGTGAGTCTCAGCTTCGGTGGGGAAAGTGAAGGGGTTGTGCTGCAGTCACTTGGGGCAGATAGCCTGCAAGCAGTGTGGCCCAGGAAGCTCTCATGGTCATGTCCCAGATGATGTTTCGTGGTCACAGTTAGTTTTTGGCAGCATGAGGTAAAAACCAGTCTTCGATCAGGAAAATTTAAGCTTTTCAGTCGTTCTGGACATGACATCCACACCTCCTTTGAGTAAGCTGCAGCAGAACCTTGCTACCCAAAGGCATGGCGATGCTGCCCATCAGAAAGCAGCGTATGCCAGTCCCCCTTCAGCAGGATGAGCTGTGCTGTATGCTAAAATTGTCAGCAAATTTTCTGCTGCAGTTCCATCATCTTTTCTAGCTGGTGTGGAACCCTGTACGAAAGTTATCTTTGTCTGCTGTTTTTCTTGGATCACTCATTCAGAAACATGGAAAGTACCTGCAGCAGGGGTGGCCTCTTGAGTTGTCCTTCACATCTCTGGAAACAAAATGAGCTCAGGTGGAAAAGAAAGAAGAGCAAGCGTGGTTCAAGAATCCTAGGTCTGGGTGTTTGCAAACTGACAAACATCCTCTCTGTGTTAATCCCATTAAACAAGTAAATGCTTTTCACTCCCATGTCCACTGTGCAAACTATTGATGTCTCTGTATTGGCCACTGTGATTTGAAGCTCTGCCTCTGAGTCAGATGGGTATCAAACACCTCAGACCAGCTGGACTGAGCAATGCTCTCTTGATGAGCACAGCAGAAACCAGACACAAAATGAATGAATGAGATTTTTTGGGGAGTCTAAATTATGCCTGCATATGCATTACAGAGTTAAGCCCTAAATTTGAAATTCTTCCATTTATTTCTCGTTCCTACAGAGAACAAATGAATCAGGAGAGCACATTTCTCCAGAGAGCATTTGCTCCTGCAGTTTCCAAAGATGTCCTGTAGTTGGGGATGACTCTTCACCTACACTGACCTGTGACTTGCCTAAGAGAGTTGGGTAGGTCTTATCGGAATTTGTGCACACATATTAAACTTGACATAAAATTTCTCTTTTATTGCTATTTTGTTTGTGTTTCTCCCCACGACAGATTATTATATTTCCTGTTGGCTTTGTTACTCTATGACTGGACACTGAAGCATCAAATAAATCCATACGCTGGGTACATTCTCTGTTTGAGGTGGGTATTGGAGTGATTTGGTATATAGATTGACATAATTTTCAATGATATCTTTCACTTTGCTCATTTTATCTTGCAGAACTCATCTGCTTTAGTACTGTTAAAGCTCGTGGTAGGTGCTAAATAAATATTTCAAACTATAAAAAAAGTTACCGGCCAACTGTGAAGTGGTAAAATCACACATGTGAGCACAGCATCCAGCTCTGCAGGGCAACCTTCAGATTCCCCCCTTTCTCTTCCTGCGCTGTCTCATTTGCGGCACACCAGATGAGGTTTTGACATTCTCCCTCCCTGTACAGTTCCATAGAGCAGTATCCATCCTGACCCCCCAAAAAACAGCCAGAGAAAAAAAAGCCCAAAATACCAACTATGTGATCAAACTAATTTGAAGGAACTTTTTCTCATATAGACAATACAGTTTATTTTTCCTTATCTTAATTTCTGCAGTGCTAGAGCCATCTTAGAAAATTTCCCCTCAGTATTTAGACTGAATCAAATGTAGAATTTTCCTAGGAGGGAATATTCCAGTCTACAAAATGAAAGCAAAAGGAAAATAACTGAAATCAGACCCTGCTACTACAAAATATGATACAACCTGGACAATGGAAAACACCATAATACAGGAACCACTGCACCTACTGAAGATTGCCACCTCCGCAATGGAGCTGCCAGTTGCTCTGGTTCCACAAAGCAGTGCTAATACAGATTTTTAGAGCAGGAAGCAAAACAGAATATTATTTCTGAGGGAAATCAATGGTACAATTAGGAGAGCTGGTAGTAAAAGCATCACGTTCCCATCATAGTACCCATGCAGCACAGTGAGAAAGGCTTGATAGTACAAGCAAGGACAGGACAGGCTCTAAAGGGTCACCCAGCTAAAAAGTGGGTGGGGAGAACCAACAGGCTTCCAGTCCCTTTCTCGCTGTCCTTCCAGAGGGAAATGTAAGTAAATGCAACAGGCTCCTCCTCTGCAGATTGACAGTAAAGATTTATGGATTGCTTGACTCAGAACTTTCTAACTTTTGGAAATGCAGAACGACCCATCTGTCTGTTGCCTTTTTAGCAAGCTGGAAATTGAAGGACACTGCATTGACAACTGAGGGAAAACCCTTCAGCACAAAATTCAGTTAAATCTCTGCCTTCAGCAGCTTCCAAATCACAGAAACCTTGGGAATACAGGAGGACTAGGGCATGAGGCCTTAAGAGGCCAGAGCAGAAATCAATGTTGTTTCCTTTCAAGAGAAACTATAAATAGTATTTAGCATCTCCAAGCAGGCAAGTTCATAAGTGAGCCTGCCTGATTGTGGACTGGCTTCTTTGTCAACTTAGTATTCAGGAGAGGGAAGAATTGCCATAGCAACATTCCCAACTTCTGACATGTATCATGCAGATCATGTAGTCAAGGCAGCGCAGCACCCTCACACATGTGCTCTGTGAACTTTTGCATTCCTGACAATATTAAAGACAGAACTATGTCTCATGATTGACACACTTGCCTGTGTGTCTTTATGATGCCTTAAAAAAAATATGGAAATGCTTCCCTTCCCCCATCATCCTCCTTTGAACTGTTTTCTCTTCTCCATCCCACTGAAACGATGAGAACAGCTCATGCCCCAGATCTGCAGATCTATTTTCCTGACAGTAGTCCTACGCTATGCAAATGTATAAACTGCAAAATGTAGAAGGTTTAAAAAAAATTAAGTATATCCATCAGAACCCATATTCTGAGTTAAAGCACTGAAAGGAACTAGAAATCTTTCAGTGCATGCAGAATTAATGTTCTGTTAAACAAAGCCTTGCATCTTTTTTTTCTATTGTTGTTGCCTTTTTTTTTTTTTGCTTTGAGTTAGTCTGAAATCTCCAGACACACACACACACACACACACACACACCAGCCAGACCTATGGCGCATGCCGACACATGCATTGCCCTGTGCGGGAGCTGAGTTCACAAGCAAAGCAAAATACACGTTTGCAGCCAAAGCCTGGCTAACCCCTGGGATGGCTTGGGCTATGTGAACTTCCTGGTGAAGGACAAGCACCACACATTACACAGGGCTAAGCTGTGGGCCAGTACAAACAGGATGCTGCAACAGTGTGCGGTGAAACCTCCTCTGTAACCCTGACAGCAGTGGCAGCCAGGTACTTGACTTTACAAGTGCTCTTGATTTAATCACAGGTCACCCAGTGGGCCTCCTTCTAAGCTTACTGTCTATCCAGTATTGTGGCTCCTTTCCAAAACCCTGTAACACCAGAAATAGTTGGAATATAATTATACCACTCTCTATATATGCCTCTAACTATGCCTATCCTACCAGTGGTTCTGACATTAGGGGCATCACAATATACTGTCTCATGCCTATGTACTTTTTTCCTCAGACCTGGGATTTTATGTGATGCCCTTGGCAGGATGCTGATGACACCATTTCTACATAAGGCTTGGCCTCAGTAGCTCCTTCTCCAAAGAATGGGCTCAAAATTTTGTGTAACTCTATGGACTCGGCAGACGGAGACCACGACCCACTTTGACTGAGTGCTTCTCTCTGGACTGGAGATGCACTTAGGTGTGGGCTACACCTAAGTGGGGTGGTTTTTATGAGGTTTATTTTCTCATGGTCTTCTTTCTTACACAGCTCCCCGGAGCTGCCTCATGAGTGCTCACTGCAAAGTGTTCCTGTTGGATGGCAGAAGCTCCCACTGTCTGTGCCAAAGGAGCTCCTTTATATAATGGTCTACTGGAAGCAAGTCACCTTCAGATGGTGCCAGCTTTTTATCTTCCCCCCTCACTCCCCATTCCTGTCCATACTATCCAATTATGTTTCAGTCAGCATTGCTTAATGGTTCAGCTGGGATTACTTCTCCAACAAGCTCTTGAGTTTCACCCAGATTTGAGAGCCCTTCCTGCTCATTCCTAGAAATAAACATTCAAGAAATTCCTTCTTTTTAACTTGTCCCATGGTGACTCTTGGCCAGACTACATTCAGGTAGTTGAGGTCCTCCATTATCATAATTTTTGCTGCCTCTCTAAGTATTCTGTGCTTAATTGCCTCTTCCTACTCTATGACTAATAACACTCCTGTTCTGTTAAACCACCTCTAGAGAAAATGGTTTGCCGCTTAATACCAGTAGCAGAAGAGGAAGAGGGATGACCTCCCCCTCTTTTATCCCATTACATCTGTCAGGTGTAAACTTAAGAAACCAAATTGAGAGCCATTATTACGTAAGAATAATCTATTTTATTTTACATAGTACCTAACCTAAGATGATTCTATGTATCAAGCTATTCAGGCACTCTTCTGTTTGTAAAATCAAACATCCAGGAATGCAGTACTATGGAGCACTGCGGCCGCAGATCATCTCTATCGGTTATAGTCAGGATGGCCAGCAGCTCACCAGCTTTACTCCCAGGAGAAAAAGGGGAGAACAAGGAGCTGCCAGTTTGGAGTTATAGTGGAATTACATGTCAAGAATGATGCCTTTGACAGTGCCTGGTTTCTTTCCATGTTAAGCAAATAACTGCCATTTAACATCTGGCTGTCATTATTTGTTTCTACAGAAGATCATATGTGCATGTAGATCTGTGTGCATGTGTGTGTTTAACTTTCATGTACACAATATTCATACAGTGTGGACTATCTGCATATTAAAAAAAGCATAGAGATACTATGTCCTAGTACTGACTGTACTGTAGCAATCTCTATATTTAGAATGCACACTGTGGAGATACTTCTCCAGCCTAATGGTAGATGTTTACTTTTTAATACACAAGCTATATATAAAATGCTGAACTTGGACACCATGAGTAGCTACAATACAAATTACATGAAAAATGCTACTTTACTTCTGTCTCGTTTTATACAGCTCTAAGGAGCAGCAGATACCTCCTCTGGTGGGCCACGAAGTCTGTGGCCTGCCTTTCAAACTTCCGTACTGGCATTTATTGTTCTGAGGTTCAAATCCCTTTACAGCTGCGGTCTGAACAAGAAAAGGGCACTTAAGGGATTAAGACTACAACTTGCTCTTCTGGGTTACATTAAAATCCATTGATTTCCATCTGCTACTTGAACAAAACAGAGAGCATTTTTGATAAAAATAAAATTGCTTATTTTGGAGAAAATACATTAAATATATTTGATGTTTATGGTCTGTAAATTGGACAGTTCTGTTTTTCTTAGACTTACTTAATAATACAAGTACATGGAAGCCGCTATGCTCAAAAGACCTATTTTCACCCTAAGCACAAAAAGCTCTTTCATTTTGTCATCAGAAGCACTACAGAAAGCATCCCACTTGCAAGTCCACTTGCCTCTCAGTCAGCAAAGCCCCTGCCCTGAAAAGCACGTATGCCTGTGCTTGGAACTCTCCATGTGCCCAAGCAGTTTTCTTAAACAGATAATCTCTTTACTTTCCAGGCTAAATAAGATGGCCCAAATATATAAGAAAACTCCCAGTTTTCTTTCTTCCCCTGCAACACCTGCAACTCCAGCTTAAGCGGCTGGCTACAGCAGCACGTGGAGCTTTGAACCACAGGAGCAGAGCAGAGCTGCTGGGATACGCTAGCAGAAATGACCTCTTTGACTACTACGCACCATGGTTCAATTAGGAGCTTTCTTTTTTCTGCTGCAGATGGAAAATGCCTGTCACCAGCATTTGCCCCTGTTCACATTAAACACAGGAGCATTAAAAGACAGGATTAGTAGCATAACTTCTCCAAGGATGCATTCAGAAGTGATCTCACCTACATATCTCCTACTGCTTGCTCCATTATTCCCAGGGCAGGAACACCAAACCTACCTCAGTGATGCTAAGCTCAGGTTGATGGTCTCTTCAGAACTCTTCAGAACTGTACTTTAACTCAAGTTTTAGATTGTAAATCCTTTCAGTGTTCAGTCCAATGGTATCTGAGTCTTCAAAGGCTACCAAAGGGTGTTTCAGAGCAGACTGCCCAATCTTTATAGAAAAACTGAAGAACAAATTGTTGTTAGGATTTGGAATACATTTTGAATAGCAAATTCAATAGGAAAAATGATCTAAGAAATGTATGCCTCATACACCATCATTACAAACTGCCACGAGAACCTGCAGAATGGCTACCCATTTTTCAGTCTACTCACAGTGTCCAAGCAGCTTTGACATGCACTGGTGGTAATTTAGCTGATATCACTCATGTGGGCAGAGAAGCAAAGAATCAACCTAAAATTGGGGAAAATATTTGTAATTTTTCCTTTAAAATAAGGCAACTGTTGCTATAGAGAGACAGCAAACTATGGTTTTATCACACACAAACTGAATCATAGACTAAATTAATTTTGTTTTGAAATTGTGGCAAGATTTCGCAAATTATGGCAATGTTTTTATAACACAGTGTTATGGGAATTGTGCATGTATGTTCTGGGGTAGCTAAATGCATACAGAAAGTCAGGATGAGCTTTTTAAAGCCAAACAGGGGATACAGTTATACTGAAATTTATGGCAACTCTGTGGCTAGACTTTCTAACTAGCCTTAAAAAAAAGCCCAAACTTTTCTGCGTTCTATACTAAGTCAAGATTACAAAGCCAGGCATTCAAGACTGAGGTCATGTCAGAATTAAGGCTGTCTGTTCAACCTTAATTCGGCCCCTTGTAGGCATGAATTATGATATTGCCTTTAATTAGACAATCACACATTTTTTCCTATGCCTCATTCATAACTCATGATGGATGGTGCTCACTGAATGATGAAACTGTATTTTGTTTTTAACTTGTGGTTCAAGGTGTGGCAGCCTGCCTTATTTACTGCATGCTATATTCTTCTCTGACAATCAAACTAATGGTTCCTTCACAGAGTTTTCTATGTGGTTTATCATTACGGCTACAATGTACTCAAACAAACATTACTAATTTCATTTTGCTGCAGTCCACAAAGGAAAGGCTCGAGTTTTTTCACTTAGTTTATCCACCTACAACCAATTTTCGTTGCTCAGTTTCATCTGCTTCCTTTATCTTTGGTTTAGGCAGCTTTATCTGCAGCAGCTTTGTGGGGGTATTGACAAAACACGGGAACCAAAGAGAGGATCCCTATTCTGGTGTGTGTCTTGGGTAGTCAGGCTTGGAGAAGGTCAACAGATCGGGGATGGGCCACAAGATGGACTATTCCCAAAGCTGATAAACAATTTTGAGAATTACCTGTGCACTCAGGGAATTGCAGGCATATTTTTCCTGAAATTTTGACAAAACCCAAGAGATTTTCCCCATAAATTCAGAAGTGTTGCTATCTTGCATTAATGCTATCCTTCTTCCAAAGACTCATCTCCACAGCAAGAGAAAGGAAAGTTTTCCAGACATGACTTTTTTTTCCATAGACTTGCACTTGAAAATAGATGACTTGTTCTGTCAAAAAGTTTTCCACCAAAAAAATAGTTCCCCCAAGAGAAATACCTTTCAGGGACAATTTCAGCCACGGTGGTTGAAATTTGGCAAGCTTACAAGTGACTTTTACTTTAGTCATCATTCATCCATCATCTTTCTTAAGACTGATGGATTGTGTAATTCTAAAGGGAATGAACACTGTCTAGAAGAGCGCACTGTGGGTAACAGGCCCCTAAGTTATTTATATCATGGTTCATACATCATAGGCTGATTTTATGCTCTAAAATGTTTTTTTACTTCAAATACGATGATTCAAAGCTCATAGGAGGTGGAGAGCTTTCTGGGATATGAGAAGACAAATAGAGTTCAAATCATCTTGGAATACTATAAATTTCCTCAAACCAATGAAA
>JAVHNF010060900.1:32359-46398 GCA_034783455.1 Micropsitta finschii | reverse complement strand
AGAGAATGAGAGAAGGAAAGTAAGCGAAAGAAAGGAGGGAAGGAAAAAGAAAGCAGAGGGAACAAGAAAACCACTTTAAATAAACGTTATTTGTCTCAGTTTATTTTAGGGACATATTAGGCTCTGATATTAGTTACCATGAGGTCATTCTTATTACAAGGAGCAACGCATTTCTGGTTCTTTTCTGTTCCTTGACAACGAACCCCATACACCCATTGGCAGTATTTTCTGGTACTACTGGCAAGCTTTTGGGTTTTCTTAGCACTGCCTAGATTTAAAAATTCAATACAAATTGTGACCTTTTCAAGTCATGCTAAATAAAGCCAATTGGCCATTCCTGTCTTATCCCATGGCCTGGATCCTGAAAGTCCATGTATGGTGTGCAACAGGCAATGCAAGTCTGAGAATGCTCTGCCTGGGCACAGTTCCTTAAATGCAAGGGAGAGCTCCCCGCCACAGGGAGCCCATGAGCTAAGTGTGCCTACTCTAACGCTCTCTGATTGATAGAAGGTTTTACTCAGATGAGGATGTTTCTCAGATAACATGCCTCTGAAAAATACCCAGGGGATATGAAGTTATTTAGCTACATTCTTCCAACTTCAGTGATTCTACTCAGAACTGTTGGCCTCTTTTCTCATTTATCTAATATATATAATACAAGCTTGCTATTCCACCATCTCTTTCATACATGAAAGGTTCAGTCACATATGAAATAAAACAGAAAGTCCCCTCTGCTTGGAACTGAAAAAAATGCATTAAAAGCAAAATTAACAATATCTTCCTGTGTGCTCCTTTATAGTACAAAGTGTGGCATGATACATAAATCACGTAGCATGGTAAGAAGGTTTCAGCTGAGGGTGGGGAGAGAGTTCAAAATTCAAGGGCAAAACAGAGAATATCTGATTAGCAGCTGCTTAGAGTTTATACTGAGAGAGTTGCAGTGAAAGCACTTATGCTGAAGGAAAAAATGACGCAGGGAGAAGGACAAATCTCAAGTGGCAGATCCGTAACTTCTAGGTAAAACAAACAACCCAAGAACTAAGCCCCAGCAGGAGACCCATGGACAACCAAAAGTACAAAGGGAGGAAGTTCCGCCAGGCTGTATGTAACTAGGTCATTTGCAGGTGTAGTCTCATTTTAATGCAATGTGCTAACCTTGGAGGGTCTAAACGCTACATCAACAAGGGCAGCAAATCTGAACTAAGTAAAAGGTCTCTACCACCATGTTGTTACTCAGCAGTAGGAAGACAGTGGACCTGAGCTGTGAAAAGTAGGAGATGAAAGATCTCTCACTTCTCATACTTTATGGCAGATTTTCCTAATCTGTGAATGTGAGATACACTGTATTGATACCATTGAGCCAAGATTTGGCTTGCAGCTTCAAACAAATCTTGGATAGAGGCTTCTAAAACACCTGCTGGCTGAAGACATGCAGAACTTACAGATGATGGCACAGCATAGCTTGTGTCTGCCTCCAGTCTTCCCCAAGCACCTTCTTTCATAAGAGTAGAAGGAGAAATGAGCTGCAAGTGCAGAATTTAGCAAGATGACCTTTAGGCTGGGTAAGCAATTGTCTCAGACCCGCTTTAGAGAAATCACAACTTGGAAGGCGAGTCACTTGAGTGTAGCCTTATCCATTTTGGAAATCGTGTATGTGTAGCCAAAACCAATAAACAGCAAAAGCAAAGGGAGATGATCATAGGCTGTAACTGGCTATTTGCTTAGTAGTTGATTTCTTAACGCAGAATCTTCTTCCCTTGCTTTACTTGTCCTACAATTTCCTTTTACCTTGTACTTGTAGCTGTGGGATGTTGGGACGTAGATGCACTGTAGTAGGCAGGATCAAGCCACATGAATGTCACACTAATACCGTAACAGATTCTTGAAAGATTTTAAGACACCTCTGGTTTTATTTCACTTCCAGAACTGGATCATTTCCATTTTCTATTCCTACTGAATACTATTGCATGTGTCTACTCACATAATTCTGAGAAAACAGGAGTTGCCCTAGGAGGTCTGATCACAGGTATAGTAACTCTGTCAACCCGTCTCTAAGCACCCTTCAGGGGAAGGTTGGGAAATATCTCAGTTAGGCATTATTACGTACGGGTTAAAAAAACCGTAACAACTTTCTCCTAAAGAAATCACTAAGTGCCTTTTAGCATGAGGTTGTCCTTCTCCTACAATTACAAATATTTCTATTATTTAAGAAGCATGTGTATGTTTATAAAAGCAAATGGCAGAGTGTGAGTGCTGTCCTGGGAGACAACACCCTACTTCAGCTAGGTTACTAGCATTTTATGATCACTCAGTGTGCATGGATGCATGTGAAGAATGGCATCTCTTTTGTGGGACCACTGAAACAGTATGACAGTACTGCCTTGAGCCCATGTTCCTCTCTCTAGTTATAGCTCACTTGAGGGGTGGAAAAGCAAGTATTCTCAATTTTGGAAAACAGCTGAGGGAAGGGTGTTGTGAGGTGAGAAACAAAAATATGAGAAAAGAGGGTCATAAAATGTTTGCAGGAAAGGTAAAGGATAGATGGTATTAAAGGAGTATTGTAAATAAAACAGAAGTTTAGTGAAAAATAAAATGCTAGAATGACCAAAGTAAATTAACTCTGTCATGCAAGTCAGGTGCTTAAATAGAAACTACCCAAAGACTTAATTTAATGTTGTGTAAGAAAGGTTATTTCTGTTTTAGTTTAATTTTTCGCAAACATTTGCATTTTTTAAAACAAACTTCAGAGTGTTTAGATTACTGGCTTATTCCGTAATTAATTTTACAGAAAGAATTTATGAACTAGTAAGGAAAAAAGACAGTGTTCTACCTTTTCTGTTGCCACTTAAATACTGATGCAGGAAATCATTTGACTATTCTCAATTTTATTTGATAGAACAAAAATCCTAAGCAATAAAACTAAGGTCCAAGAAAAACATTTAGCTTGAAAAAAAGGTTGAAAAATGTACCCTTGGAAAGACTACTGCTTACATGGGATTGTTCAACAAATTCCTGTTGTGTGAGGTTTGGCAAATACTTTCTAAAAATATAAGCATCTGGGGAAACCAGACAAAGCCCAGGTCTTGGACCAAACGAGGCATGCAGCGTGAATCTGTTAGCGATTATATCCATAATGAAATATGTGCCCTAATTTAGCAGTATAAAACCCCCAATACAATATGAAAACACAGCTTGTACAGCCCTTACCATAAAATATAGCCAACAGCAAAGGTGCACACTGCCGCCAGTCCACAGCTCCTGCTGGGATACTGATGATGTGTTGTTCTCATCTCGATTAATACAAAGGGCAAAACTGTTGTATGCTGAAAAAGACAAAACAACAGGGGAAAAGCAGGTGATACAAATGATTCTCACTGCATTTCCATGCTAGGTCTACAATAAGAAACTTAATCATAAAAACCTGAAGTCAATTTCTTGATGGTTAGAAAAAACAAGGTAACATGACTCCACAAAGTCGATCAATAACACAAACAATATTGTCCCTATAATGTCCAATTGTTCAAAAGAGTAGCAGAAATCAGTGAGCAGAATGTGCTTTTTCTTTTGTCTGGGAATCCAAGGCAGACTGATTAAAAAGGGGATATGGCATGAGGGGACATGGGGGTGCCAGTCAGCCTTGCCATTTGCAGATCCTTGCCACATCACCTCGGTTATTTTGACCATTTAAGTTAGAAGGTGTCACATCTGATTTTCAGAGACTCTAAGCACAAACAATACCAAATGAATGAATAAAAATGGAGGTATATAATGTCTCTGAGATGAGGTTTAAATGTATCTCAATCTGGGGACTTGAAAACAGGGGACGTATTTTCAAATGATAGCCTCAATACCTCTGTTCCTCCATCTGTAAGACAGAAGCAATTATCTTCCTCAGAAAGGTGCTGTAAATCTTAATTTGTTAGTTGTTGTGCAAAACGGTTTTAGATTCCCAAATGAAACATATGAAAGCCAAAGCTGTAAAAACCATTTTCAGCCACTTGTCTTTATTTAGCTGTGAAACTCCTTATTTTGTCATTTTCCCATACACATTTTGTATACTGACCCTTCTGAGAAGGTCTGTTCATCCAATTAATGTCAGCAGCATGAAAAATTGCATCTAGCCTGCCCCCAACACTCCATGCCTAGATTTCAAAGTGCTGGCAGGCATGAAAATATACATAAGTGAAGAACAAATGTGCCAGGAAATAAACCCCATCATTTCTGAATACACAGCTCATCTAGGACCAACATTATTGGTGACTGAAGAAACATACGCTGCCTTGCAACCACAGGGCCAAATTACTGCTGATAACCGAAGGGACTAACTTCAGTTGAGAGCTTGGTTCTGAGGCTTGGTGTGCCTGTGACTGAACTCTCCTGCCCAGTCCACAGGGGTGTCTACAGGTCTACTACCACAAGGGCAGCCTAAGCACTAAACCAGGCTCAGTCCTCCCTCAAGCACTTGATCACCAAATGGAAAAGAAGGTTACGGATTATGCTGGCCATGTTCTGTCATCAGATGTGCACATGTAGTTCTGGGGAGAGCTGGAGGGCTGGATTTGTAAGTTTGTAATAATTAATGCTGTAAATCACACTAATTTTCATCAACATAAAGACAGAACAGGCATGGAGTACAAATATTCTTGCATGGATTAACAGGTCCAAATGAGAAGAAACAGAGTGGGGTCTCAGCCTTTAACAACTGTGGAGAAGGAAGAAGTGCTTGCATGGGAAATGGTAAGATAATGGAAATGCCCTGTCTCAGAGATGTAACATAATTTGAATTGGATAACTGCTCTGATTTTCAAGGCATTAGTAATTAATGACTAGCATTTGGCAAATGTCAGGTGGATAATACAGCAGTTAGGGAGCTTTCAATTTCTTCATCTTTTAACAACTTGTTCCGCCCCCATTCCTTTAAACAGTATAAATCAGCATCAAGGGAATGCAAAGATGTTTTACATGTGGTCTGTGATAGAGGTGCCCACTATTAGATGAGAGGTCTATAAACTGTGCAGGACTTTCAGAGTCCATTAACAGGGCCTGACAGCAATGCAAGCCCTGGAGATTCATGTGTATGACTTGCATCTGTATGGAAAAGGTCTTCAGACAGAGATCAGTACCTCACTCTGCACAGCCCCCAAAACAAGGTAGCTGGAGGCTGTGCAAATATCTTCTGCCCTACCTCCATAACCTCTTCAGAGAAAGAGACAGAAGGCAACATAGACTATTAACTCCAACCCTTACCCTTGATATTCCTTGTATGACATATTCTTGTGATCCAGTCACTTAGTCTTAACTCTGCATTGTATGGATAATGGTTACAGAACTTGTGAGCTCTGTTTCTCAATTGAATTCTTTACCGCTTTAGATACTGCTTGTTGATGCACTCTTCATTGATGATAACAACTCAACAGCTTGTCAATTAAAAAGTAGTTAAAATAATTTCAGCAATCAGACCTTAATCTAGGTGCTTTTCTCCTTTCCCTCATTCCAGTTCCTTATTTATATAATAAAATAGGTCATTATTTCCCTAAATTCTCACTTCTTCTCTTTTCTAAAGCTAAAGGGGGGGGAAGAGAGGATAATGAGCTGTATCATTAAAGAGTTTGTGTACAAAATCTTGTTAAAAGTGCAGTGCAATTAAAAGTGCAGGGACAAAATCAGAGATCCTAGATCTTTAATCTTAGTCTGTTACAGCAAATGTCCTATGTAATGAATGTACCTGCAAACACTGCAGTTTTACATATCCGGAGTATGAGCTTTGGGTTAAAATGCTGTAGTGAAACTGCCACTCTAAAAGAGCTGTTTCAGTGCTCTACCCAAACTACAACCAAGATAAAATTTGCCTTTCCTACATTTCAGCCCCTCCAAACCCCTCAATTTAAAACCATGAAATTCTGTATGCAGGGATACCTTCTGTCAAACAGTGCCAATTAAAACTCTGGAGCTATAAATACAAAATTTGAATCAGACTGGTACCTGGACTGAATCCTAGTTAAGGTGAGCAGGGGTCAAACATGTGAGTGGGATCCATCAGGGCTAGGAAAGCTGCAGGAGGCCAGAAATTTCATACTCACTCACATTTTTGCTACCTGATTTCTGAATAAACTTGGGCCAATGGAATCTGAAGCTTAGAGAAAAAATACCACTGACGCTTCCTTGACCTGCTTGTTGAAGATCACGCTGTGCCGATCAAAGATGCCTGACTGGTATTGCTGGGACTGATCCCTTCTACTTACTGGCAGGCTAAAGGACAGCACATTTCTCACCTTGTTTGTCAAAGCACTTGGCAGTGCTTCCCAAGGTCCCACAACCCACAAGTGGGGAAGAAATACGGCTTGCCAAATTTCAGCTGCTGCTAACAATGCATTGAAACAGAGAGAAACAAGATCAACATAAAGAGCCTGGATGGAATTTGCAGAAAGGTTATCATATGGAGAATTTGATCCAGGAAACACTCCAGAAACAGACTTCTAAGGAGCAACCTCTGACTGAAGCTGAATTAGCACACACTGCAAAAAAAGCCACCCTAAGAGTTGCAGGTGGATTAATTCCTGTAACAATTGCCACTGCTTCCTGAGAGAAACTCTGCTCCTTACTCACTCTTTAAAAAGATGATATAAAGATACATACCCCTATGATATATATGTATCTAATGACATTTGGGACTGGTAAATCACATTACAAATAGGCAGCACATCTGTAGTGTTGGCTTGAGAAGTTGAGCTTTGATGGAGGACTGTGCTCCCCCATTTTAGGTGTGTGCTACAACAGTTAGTTGGAAAAAAAGATTTTATGCAAATCACATACAGTAAGTTCTGTAATAGTTTTTAGGCAAATTAAGTGCTCATTCTTGAAAGACTGATTGTATATTTTATCTTCCAACAAGTAAGTGCTGCTTTTTTTAACACTGTTTTCATTAATACCTCGCTTGGCCTTTTCTCCTCCCTTAGTTTTAAAGGGAATGTTAAAGCATTTCAAAAGGTGCTAAATTGACAGCTTTGTGTATTGCTATTTTCTGTCCTTAGCACAAACACAGCAGTGCTATCTTCCCAAGCCACCAAGTCTCGATCTGCAAATACTGTCCAGAACTACCTTTACAACAAGGAGTTCAGTCTAAAAAACCATTTGCTTCCTCTGATGCCCAGTCAGCAAGCAGAAGTACACCAGGAAACCATGTGAGGATCATGTAAATTGTAATTATAATTCACTTCAATGAACAGAAGACTGCGACTTGCTACTCAATTTGATCAGACTAAAAACTACAAGGTAGAGGACATTTTAGCTCAATATAAATACCATGGACCTCTATTGAGAGGGCTTCAGCGTGCCATTCAGTCCATGCTCTTAAGAGTTATTGAAAGCCTATTGACAAGGAAGGAAACCTCGCAGCTTTCATGTCACCAACAGTTTAGCTGGTGGACTGGGAGTCTCCTGGAAGTGCTGCCATTCTCTGCAACAAGGTGGCTGCAGATGGGTTTTCATCCACAGAACCTGTGCAGCCAGGGAGCTGGAGGCCTCATCCCTTTCCCAAAGATGTGTCCATACCAGAGCCTCCGCTCTGGCATGGGCAGATGCTCCACCATCTGCTGGGGAAACTGCCCTGCAGCACACTGCCACTGTGCCTTAGACGTATGCTGACACGAATTTGATGGAGGCCACTTCTTTGCCTCCTGCTGCGTGAACTGTTTTGCAAACTGCTGCACGTGCTGGCTGCCTCTGCTTTCTGTCTTTCTAACATTCCTCTAAAGAATCTAATTCCCATCAGAAGGATGTTACCCTTCACTGTTTTTTTCTGAACTCACAACCAAGGTACGTGTTGTTAAACAGCTGCTGCATGTCAGAATGAGCGAAGCAATCTGTCTGCATCTCCTTTTACGTTTCAGGTAAGAAGCACCTTGAGATTAAAGGCTTTACAGAAACAACCAGCAAAAATGACTATTCCTCTTAATTTAAAAGCACTACCAGTGTATTCACCTTGGAAACAAATACTAATAGGCCTAAAAATCCCTACAGCTGTACTCAGGGCCATTTGTAGAGTAATAGCGGTAATAGAGCTGCATTTTCTGCATGCTCCTAGAATAACATGGAGAACCAGATCAGAAACTAGTAAACCAAGGAGCACCATTATGATTTACTCGTTGAGAAACTTCTGGGAAAGGAACAGCTGGCAAGAGAGTATTTATGTGTCATCTGAAGGATGATACCTTCCACCAAGGCAGCCTAATCCATAAAGAGAGCAGCAGGATATCAGAGCTGGGTGCATAATAAATTGGAATCCTTGAGTGAGTCTGAGCCCTTCTGAGACTCAAAGTGCTGGTAGCACTTTTCCTTTTACAAATGAGAAATTATGACTATTAACTGAGACATGCTGATGCACAGGATGCACTCCAAGGCAGCCACAGACGGCTCGTTAATTGTTGTTGTAGGGTGGAAGGAGGAAGTAGTATTGTATGAGCTAAACAAAGACCAATACCCTGTAATGCCATAAAATACAGGAGAGCCAGAGATAACCATTTTCAATCAATAGAAGACTGCAATGTTCTTTGAAAAGAAAATTAACACTTCTTCTTTAATGTTACCTCTCTTTTCTGTAGATAAATATAGTGGACATGGCATATCTTGACTTAACAGGAACTCTATCACTTTCTCCACACATACCTAATGTTGATGGATTTGTTCTGGTTGTTTCTGATGCATGAAGTACATACTACATATCGAAATAGAAGTGTCAATCTGACCTCACCCCTGTGACTGTACTAGTGTCAGGGAGGTTATATATAGGTGTTTATCTATAGAATTTCCACAGTGCCAATCACTGAAGCACTTCAGCACCTCAGAAGCATTGCTAAATGTACCCTCACAGTAGCCCTGATCTGTAGCGGCAGGATATCCTATCCACATTTTGGAGGAGGGCAGGAGGAGACGGAATGCCTCACTTGAGGTCACGCGGGGTAGCTATGGAGGAATGGAGAATCACATCGTATTCCTCAATTCCATTCCTGGGTGTCAGCCCTAGATGAGCAAGCATCAAATTTGTAGTAGTAACAAAATTTTGGTATGAAAGCCTACCTCCTCGTTCAAGTTTATAGTTCTGAGACATCTTGGCCCTTTCAGCAGCATTCAGCTTTTACCTTGACTGACCCACTGTCCTGACAGCCTTCTGCTTTTGGAGGCTTCTTCACTTGCCTCCCTCTGAGCTGTCTCTCTCCCATCTGAGTGCCTGCTGCTTCAAGCTGCTTCCTTGTAGCTCCCATCCTAACAGCCCAAGTGATGCCTCTGTGCTCTCCTGGCCCTGATCCAGCAGCTCCCAACGCGACACATCCCTGCTTCCGTGTTGGCCTCTTTCAATCACCACAGGTCTTCCCCTCACATCCATCAGGGCATTTGGCAGGCAGAGATAATGCCTTAACTTGACACATCAAAATCTTGGTCACTCAGACTTGAAAAAAGATGATAGCAGGGATGGGCAAGGCCGGGATGGGGCATATCTGGAATAGCAGGATTGTGCAAAACCAATGTTGCATTGCAAGTGGAACAGTATTGTTACATGTTTAATATTCTTTAACTTTCGATTTTCTCTTAACTTCAATATAACTGCTTTTAATGCATGCCATATATCCAGATATCATTAAATACATGCCAAGTCCAATGTCACATAAGTCACCTCTCTCCTTTTGCTGGGATCCCTTAACTAGGCTTTCTCTTCTTTCCATACTGTGCCCAAAGTCCCCAGTCAGCTCCTGACAATGTGCACTGCACTGTTGTTAGGAAGCTTTGAAAATACCAGAGACTCAACAAAGCTCAGGTTCTGTGTACTCAGCACAGCTGAGCAAACCCTGCAGACCCCAATTTTACTTTCAACCTCAAGCCCTTATTTTTGCCACAAAATCCTTAGAAAAAACTCACTGCTAACAATGTGAAACACAGACACACGTACACCCTGTCCAAGCATCATTCATTAATCACAGTGTTATAATTTTCTGCATTTTTCATTCAGCTTATTTGCTTCTTACCAGTTAGAAACCACTTGCCCTAGAATTTCTTAAGCTACTATTTGCAAAAAGGTTTATCTAGGCAAAGAAGTACATTCTTGTATCTTATAATTATCCTTAAAATCAATGTTTATACACACACACCTACATGTATCACCAAGATTTCATTTCCATGAATGAATGCTCACTGTTTATGCAGGTCATGCTGAAAAAGTGCTAGTAAAGTCATTGAGCCTCACGGATTCCTAGCACAAAAATCTCTAAAGAAAGCTTGCAGATGTATTTTATCAATGGTTTAGAACAATTTTACTCATATGGAAAATAGCATTCCTCTTCTTGAAAAGCCATCTCCTTCCATATCATGAATCCGTATCTCAAAAAAGAGAAAAAAAAATTACACCAATATGTTTTCTAAATCTCTTTAACTGACTTGAAAAATTTATCTGTACATAACATGTGCCGTGTTAAATTCTAATATCTAGCAATCTCCCAGGCCTAGCACTAAGGCTTTTGCAGAAGGATATTTTTGGCTTCATGATAGCCAAAGTATCCTCTTTCTAGCCTGAAGACACTGGACTCTGAATCTGTCACTGGTCCAGGACTGAATATTGCTTGTCCTGGGCTTTGGGCCAGTATAATTTGGGGAAAGAAAATCCACATTTGGGAAAATCAAAAAACCATTATTTGGCAGTTTCTTTCTCAAATGGTGGCTCTTTGATGCTATTTGGAAATTTAAAATCTTGGAAGTGGTTACTGAGGAGATGGATTTATTGGGTGTTGTGCAGGTGAGGTAGCCAAAGGTCAAACTTTGATCTATCACATGATGACTGTAACTATCTGCAACTTGATACAATTTATCTCACAGATGTTGTAATTATCATTATTTATTTATATCATACAAGCAAACTCCTTTAATAAATACTTCTAGAGGATGTAACTCCTAAGCTTTTTCGTTCTCATATTACAGAAAGCAGTAGCAGACTAACATGAGCATGGTTGCCTCACTGCACTCAGTGATCTGTCTGTAACCAGTTTTGCCTGAGGTGCTGTGTCTTCTAAATAGCACGTACTTCACTGCAAAGCAGAGGTGCATGAGGGAAGATCTTCTCAAGTGCATGCCCCTGGCCAAAGCAGGGTCTAGAGGCACCACAGTATTAGTAAGACCAGGAGTGATGTGCTTTCAGTGGGTGCATAAGCTACTGACATGTGCTGGGGTGCAGGGAAGAGAGGGTATGTGGTGGGGGCGTAGGGAAGACAGGAGGCATGGGCTTTGGTCCTGCATTTGTGGAAGGGCAGATGGGGCAGCAGGTACGGTTGGAAAACTTGTTGAGGGGTAAAATGAGTTTGCGCAGGAAGGCAGGGGAAGAAAGACAAAGCAGCCTTGCTTGTGTGTCTCCTAGAGCTGCTTCTCTTCTGCAAAGAAGGCATGTAAGCAAACAAGCCTGGGGAACACCCTGAACTGAGGTCTTCTGTCATGAGAACAGACATTCCCTACTTGTTTTACCCACTGTATGACATACTTTATTTAGGAGAATCATTCTGCTTCAAATACAATTAGTTCTAAATGCTCTTGTTCATGTTAAAACAATTGTTATTTTGATTGATAGTAAATACCTACACACCATAGTAAAGGCAGCAATGTCAGACACAAAGACATTACAAAATCTATAACCTGACCCTTTAAAGTCTGACTTGACCCATCAGATTTGACTTACGAGACTAGTTACAATAGTGCTTCATGCAAAAAGCATTAGGTTAATGCTGGATCAGGCAAAGTTGCCAAACACACCCTAGCATAATTAATCAAGAATATTTCAAAACCAGATCACCTCCAAGAGGTTATTGATTTCCTGTCACAACACGTTTTCCTCATGAGGTGCTACAATGCTATGTATCTGAGATGTGCTGGCGTGTATTTTTCAGTGACTAAGCCTTGATCTATCTTCTTGGATTCCTGCCACTGGTGCACTGACATCTGCAACTACTCATGTTTGACAGTCTCATGCATGAGCTATGTGGCTTCCAACTTGGATGGGATTAGTATAGGAGACTTTCTGAATACTTCAAATGTAATTGAAAGCAGATAAATATAAGGGTCTCAAGAGGGTGGCATACTTTTTACAAATGGAATCACATTAAATCACGCATATACATGCTTAAACTGAGAAAGATCTCAGTGTTAACCAGTATAGTATGCAAGAAAGTGTTTGCCCTTGTTCTTAAATATGTATGAATCCTGATTATGTTACATCTTCTTAAAATCTAAATATACTGCATGGCTAAAGTGTGGTTTAGACAAGTGTGAAAAGGTACACATTTGGGGAGAAGAGCTGGGGAAAAGGAACATATTCAAAGACTGTCAGGTGTTCTGCCTTTCACCCATGCTTGAACTATGACATTCATGTCTTCTGTGAACCATCTCTGCCAAGTGATGAGAGCTGAAGACAACATATACATCATGTAACTCTAGATTATGCTGTTATAGTGTCAAATGTCAAAAAAAGAGAAATTGTGTTTTCTTTTAGAGCAAAATTCAATGACATTCCTTACATAGAACACGTTTCTATTTTCCCGTTTTTCTTGGTAAATGTGGACATTGATCACTGACATCCTAATCCGTAAATGTATTTCTGTACATATTTACTGAATACTGTAAAATAGAGGATGTAAATAAAACTGACATTAACACTGCTTACAGTGCTGTACATTTCCTTACTTTTTAGACTATGAACTCTGTAAACATATGTAATCTTGCTTTAATGCAGGTAACACAGAGCTTGATAAATCTTTTAATGGCAAATGGCCTGCTATTTCCTGATGTCAAATACCTGTTTGAGGACTGCAGTGACTGATGGGCAATATATGAGCATCACAAGATAACTGCGATACTGAACATATGTGGTATCAAAGGGCTCCAAGAAGATCAGACTGCAGTGGAGCTGTGATATCCATACTATCAAAGCTATGGGCTTCTCTGGTTTGTCTTGCAGAGCCTGTCCTGATTTTTTTCTGTTCAGCTTAACTTTGATTTGCCTGTCACTGCTTCCCTCACTAACAGCTAGGCGGATTTCAGTGAACTACCAGTGACCTACATGGTTCTTCTATTTTGGATGTGAAACAGGAAGAAGAGCTGTAGATGAGATACGATTCTTCACACCACATGGTAGCATTTTTGATAGCAAGAAGGGGAGCAGAACTGTCACATGTGTAAGGTCAGGGGTTCCTGGCAGAGCAGTAGGTGAGTGGGAGGGTTGCAATGGGATGAGGTCTGATGTCTCCTACTCTGGAGAACCCTGGAGGAAGGAGGGCTTCTTACTCTGCCTGGTTTCACAGTTTCTCTCATGGAATAAAGTCCTTGGGGACTTCTGCTCCAGCCTCCCAGCAACAAAAATCAGCTGAGATCTTAAGTATTTAATGTGAAGTACCCCTTGGTGTCCTTCTCAGGACCCTGATATATGTGGCCTCAGGAGTTCACCAGTTTGGTGATACTTGCATCATAATACATTTTTCTGGTACTAGAAAATACCTGTATTACCCTATTGCCACGGGGATACAAGACAGAACTTCCTTTGCAGCACCTGCTCACAAAGCTGTACAATCAGTCATCTGTAAAGTTTTGCCATGCATCCTCCAGCTGGTCTGATATCTTCTGTGCTGGGGGATGGATGTCAGTATTGGGGCTGAGGTCACCTACACATGCATGTGGTTCATGACACTTTCTTCAAACACAAGAAACATCTTTTTTAACTGTGAGGGTGATTGAACACTGAAAGTAGTTGCCCAGAGAGGTTGTGGGGTCTCCAGCCTTGGTGATATTCAAAATCTGACTGGACACTGTCCTAGGCCACTGGCTCTGGCTGACCCTGCTTGAGCAGGGGAGCTGGACAAGACAATCTCCATAGTTGCCTTCTCACCTCAGCAACTCTATGATTCTATGACCCTGTGTCCCTAATTTCCTGGCTGTTATGGTGTCCTGGGTTCAGCAGTAGCAGTCATTTTTTCTTCTTAGTAGCTGGTGCAGCACTATGTTTTTGACTTTCG
>JAVHNF010060900.1:19949-32259 GCA_034783455.1 Micropsitta finschii | reverse complement strand
GGGTTTTGAAGTTTTTGAATGGCCTTTTAATGCTGTTGAGACCTGTTTGCTGATTGTGATGGGGATCACCCTGTTGGGACGTATACAGAGTGTGTTTTGTCCACGACTATTACATCTGATCTCAAGAGTTAAGCAGAGTCAGGTTTGGGCCTTGTCTGGGGTTAGACAACAATATAGGAGGACCGAGAGATTTTCCCTGAGGCTGGACAGCCATGAGTGGCAGGGTGTGTGGGAAAGTATGGGCAAGTATCTAGGCCAGTGGGCCCATATACACAGTCACTGGCCTTTATATACACTGTCACTGGCCTTTATATACAGTCTTGTCAGCCCTCAGTAACCCTTCCTCCATCTTCCCTCCCTGGCCAAAGCTGGTTCTGTAAAAAGTTGCTGTATTTTGTACTTGGTCTTTAATACTATCCCATCTCTGGGGTGAAAGCAGAAAAGGAAAACTGAACCACCCTGACCTGCAGTTATTTCCACACTGTGCACTTCAGAAGTCTCTCTTGATCTCTGAGTATTTTCTAATTAGTCCTGTAACTGTCACCATTTGTAGCTGAGGAACAGACAGATGACAGGAAGGCCCCAGTTCTACATGTGGTTTCCTCACTGTTAATGACCACACTGTGTGTGAACATGTGTTTGAGGTGGAAGATTATGGGAATGCCTTTCAGATGGGAATGAATTGGCCAGTCACTATTTTTCCCATTTCCTAATGTTAGCTGTAACATTGTTCTGTTGCAACTAAAACACTTGGAGTGACTACAAGTGCAAGAACTGCAGAGTAAACCTTTACAAACAAGCAAGATCACTACACGTGTCACTGAAGACGAGTAACAGTGATCCTGAGCTGCCTCAGACTATCCGACTGACACAGGCCTTATACTGCAGAATGGCAGCTGTTGGAAAGGGGAAAACACACATTTAATTAAGAGCAGTCCAACTCCACAGCAGTGATATTTTCCCCTGGGAGGGAGCAGTAAGGATCAAGCGCACACAGCTGGAGTGCAGGTATGGGAGCCAGCATGGTGGGCACAGGAAGATGGGCAAGAGAAGGAAATCTCTGAGAAGAGCAGAGATTTTAGATTTGGGTCTGCACCAAGTCAGGACAATGATATGGTGGAGAAAAGCAAGGACAGCCTGGACTGATAGCCTGATAGAGGACTGAGTTAAGAGCATTGAAAAGGCATGCCAGAAGGAAAAGAGACTTGTGTAATACTGCTGGATTACTCACCACAGGCTTCCCAGGGTAGTTTTTTTTCCCCACCAATAGGGTTGTCTTCCCTGTAAGCCCCCAGAGCCACCACCAGCAAGCAGTTAAGCACTGCTGCTTAGGGGCACTCACGTGCGTAATTCACTTCTGCAAGTTTCTAGGTGGGATCTTGTGCCAGTGTTATTTTCAGCAAGAACAGCTAACTGATCGAACCTGGCCCACTTGACTGGCAGCAGTGCTGGGCAGAAAGGGTACATAACGCACACTCACACCAGACTGTCTGCTCAGCACTTTTGTTTCTCCTCTGCTGCTGTAGTACATTTTTAGTGGGTTGCTAAACCTTGCATTGGCATTTCTGCAGAAGGTACCTGTCAGTACACTGGTATTAGTGTTTTAACACTTGACCTATTAGCCCACCTTGTTGAGAAGTCTTCTTTAGTCCTATAACAAACTTCTTAATGCTCCCTACTATAGAACAGAACTAAAACATAAAGAAAAGACTGTTGCACTGATGAAATGTCCAAGAGCTGTAGAAATACTATAAAAAGACTTGACACTATACTACGGTCCTTAGACAAATCCTGAACTTTGACCAGCTCTCCATTCTCCAGTGCCTGATACTGCTTTCGCACCTCAGGAATCTCACCATTTTGCCATTTCACTGCAAAAGAAAAAAAAAAAGGGAGCAAAACAAACCCAAAACCCCAGACTTCTTAGCAAACTGGGACGAAGAGTACATGAAGAGACCCTTGGTAACCCAGAGCCACTACGGCATGAGCAGGAATTGCCACAATGTAATTCCTTGATGGTGGTATGAACATCAGTCTTATTAATAATTAAAATAATTTCTTATTGTCAGTATGCTTTATGAACACTTCAGTTAACCCTTATAACATTCCTGTGAGACAGTGAAGAAAAAATAAAAGCACTTTACGAGCAAAGAAATGCATGCAAAGAAAGAAACAGCATCTTGTCTAAACCAAGGCAACAGGCAGTCACGGATGGATTTTGTATTGGAATATGGGTGCTGGTGATGCTTTCGATGTGCAGCCCACATCACCACACCAGTCTCCTGTCAGGAGGGTCAAAGTCAGAACAGTTCTGGTAGGAAGTCCACAGCTACTTAGGGGCTTAAATGTACTGACCTCATACATTCATGGCAGCAAGAGAAGAAAATTATGTGGATAAAATCCAACAGTTTAGGCCCCAAATCAAAGCAGATTATTTCAAACCTTTATATTAAATGTGAACCCACCTCCCTCTCTAAATGTCAATGTAGACATGCTAGAGAGAACACAAAAAGGCCAGAGGAATACCTGGACTGCTGCCTGTGAACTTTATTCTTGTTCTGACCCATCTCTGCTGGTGAAAGCAGAGAACAACTGGGAGCTTAAAACTAATGGACTTCAGCTTCACAGCAACTTTAGACAGGGTCCATGAATTTGAGCCCAGGCTTAGCAGCATGCATCCCAGTGACTCATACAGTTGAGATTCAAGGATTCATGGCATGCCTTCAGCTAGGCATATCTTGGGAAGCAGAAAGGATGCAGCAGTAGCTTTGGGAGCCAGGAACATCACAATGATATTTGGGAAGGAGTCCCTGTAGAGTTTCCAATCTCCTCTTCCCAGGAAAAGTCGACAATACCTTTAGGAAAACATACAAGTCTGAAGAAGCTAACAGAAACTGCATTTTGGTGTCCTCCAGTCTGCCTTCAGATGAGATCAAGGGGCTGAAATGACTCCAGCCACATTAGTGGATGACCTCACAGTGGCTATGAACATACTACAAACCTCTATGCCACAACTGCTGTCTAAACAAATACTCCATCTCTCCCACACAACAGCTGGGAACCTAGCAAACACCAACCAGCCTCTAGCACTCCTGTAAGGCAGGAAAGCACTGCCAGTGTTTTAAAAAGAGAACTGAGCTATCAAAACTGTAAATCTGCACACAGTACATAAGTGGCAGCATTTAGAACTGCGCCTGGATCCTTCGGGAAACCTCCTCTACTGATCCTTCTCTTCTGGTAGCTGACACACAAGCTTCCTCCCCGGGGCAGAAGGTTCTTCCTCCATGCCAGGGAGAATGGGCATGAGGGCACCCACCTGAGCTCTACTTCACAGGTGCTGGTGACTGGAAGGCATAACACTGCAACCACTGCCTTCACCTGAGAGGGACTGAAGGAGCTCTCCGATGTACTTGCCCAGTGTACTTTACAGATGATGGACAGTTTTAGCCAAGTGAAGAGGCCTTCTCATACTGCATCTGGGAGAGGTCAATAGCTCCTCTATCCAGTAAATCCTTGTCTGAGAGTTGAGAATTGCAGACACTGTATTAAATCAATTATTTACCGCTGCTTTTGTGGGGAGAGAATTAATACAAATTTATTTTTCGTTTTGAGAAATTAAAGTAATATGGATTTATTTAGGTTTTTTTAATCTTTAAAGAAACCCACAGTTCTAGTTTTTCCCCTTAAAATAAAAAATAACTGAAGTACTTATTTGATTCCACCTGAAAATCCATTTTTCTTTAAAAAGTAGTCTGAATTTAGTATGTGGCAAGCTCTGGTGGTAAAGTTATTGACCAGTGATGTTGAAAACGTCCTAATGACTACCAGTATTCCTTTGTGGAGAAGAGATGCACCTAGTGAGATTGAAATATATGTGAAATAGGAGAAAATACTTGGAAGATCTTGCTAAAACTAATTTTTCATCAAGGACATTAGCACTCTATTTGTAAAAATATTTAGAAAGCTCCTTAATTCTACTGGACTCATTGCTAATGTGCTGCCTTTACTGGGGCAGTAATAATCTCCCATTTAATAGGAAGCCACATTCTTTCATTTTGTGTGAAGATTTGCAAATGGCAGTCCATTAATTTATCAATTTTAGATGTATTTAATAGTCTTTCAAACTGAAAGTAGGAAAACAAAAATCAGATTAATTGTAATACAGCAACAGTCTTCAGCACATTATGCTATGCTGTAAGCCCTCTAAGGACTCCTAAATCACTTCAACTACCATTTTGGTGCCTTGTTTGTATGGAGAGCAGGGAAACCTCCAGTCCTGACTTCATTCAGGATAAGCCACCACCACCTGAAGTGCTCCTTTTCTTATTTTTCACCTGTCTTTTCTCTACAAAATCTCTCTTTTCCTTTCTGCTTCCAGCCTCACATTTCCTGGATGCTACTCTGCTTCTCTATTTGGGCTGCACAGAGTGAAGATGGATGTTAACAAGGGCTTCATCAGTGCATGTTCTGTCTGGCTTTTGGTAGGGAAGAAATTCCCTGTCTTCCTTCTTCATGCTCTATTCCAGTACCAGACACAAGAGAAGCTACCGCTTTCACTCATTACCACATTCATTACCACAGCGAAAAGCGGGCTTTCCAGAGACAGTGCAGCTGTGAAGTCCTCCAAGGTGGGGAGATCATGAAAGCTGGAGAAAAAGCATTCTTGGTTAAGGATACTCAAGTTTAAAACGTGGAGTGGGAGAAAAGTAAATGAACCATATCACTTGTGTTTTGAACACTGTGAAAGGCAGCATTTTCTCAGTCTTCCAAGGACAGGAAAAAAAGAAAAAAGGTGGCAAAACCCAACCCAACCAACCATTCAGGGAACATAAGGGGCAAGGCAAAGAGCAGAAACCGCTTAGAGACAATGCACTGCACATCACAAATGCAGTGCATTGCAGTAATATGGCAGGAATATGCAGTTAATATGGCACTGCAGTTAATACGGCAGAAATATGCAGTTAATATGGCAGCTCTTGCAATTAATATGGCAGAAACTATTTTTGCTCCCTGCTTGCTTCTCAAGTGAGAGATGGGCACCTTACCTTGTATCTCAAGCGGGTGTATGTGAGGCAAAAGCATACAGACAGACATAACAGAACAGATGGAGAACATATGAGTCAAAGCAAGCTCTGTAAACAGACGTTACAGAAGAGGATAGGTGGAAGAAGACTTTTTTATTAAGTGCTCTTAGCATTTCCTTAGGAGCCTATTCCTTTAGCATAAGAAAACAGTCCTTCTTGTAAGGAACTGAAAAATATTTGTTATACAGATTGCTTTGGGAGAGATGTTAAGTTTTGGGAACCTGATAAAATGAAAGCTCCGCACTGCTAATGATATTGCGTAGGACGTATCTTAGCCTGGAGGCTGACACAGGCTGAATATGTAACACACAAGCTGTATATTTCAAAGAGAAGATATACAGATTTCCAGCATTTTCTCATTTCTGTTTCAACTCTTCATTCTTTTTTAATCTCTTTTTAAGAGAGAATGAAAGATGAGGAAAGTCTATGGATATCACCTTTTTTTTTTTTTTTTGCATTTGCAGACATGAAGAAGAGGAAATCATGGGGAGAAGGATAAAATGGGAGGAAAACACCCCATAATTGTAAAAATCCAAACCGCTGAAGTTTAGGCTTTGATGAAAAAACAGATTTAGACAATTATGAAACAGAAGGTTCTAGGTAAAGACAGAAGCTCATTTTCTGTTGGAATAGCTTTTAATTATTCTATTCAGCTTTTGATACTTTCCACCTATAAAGTGCCAGTCAGTACGAAATTTTAAAACTCATTATGTTACATAATGCACTTTAATGATGTACCTTACAAATGTACTTTAATAACTTCCATACAGAAATACATTAGTGTATTTGGACATATAAAACTCCCACCATTTTAAACCTAAGATAGCAGCAATCTTGAAATATCATGCACCTCCAAATTAGCAGATGCTGTTGATTTCACTATAAGCATGTATTTAAGAGAGCTACATGGATCTTCTTAAGATCCTGATGATGTAGATTGGTTTCTTGAGGTACAACATCTCTTTGTACCATTTTCAGACAGAAAAGTGCTGTAAGTTTTTGTTAAAGCCTACATGCAAGCACACAGTAAATACACGTGCTTCCTGGAAGGTCAATTATTCTCAAGGTTTTCACTCAAAAATGAAGTCCTCTAATATTTACTCACCTTTCCCTCCTTTCTCTTCACCATGTGTAAATTCTGCCATTTGTCTGCTGAAACGATGAGTTAACTCGAAGGCAGTGCTGCTATATTTTACCTACCTAAGGAATGGCCAGCAAGGAAAGCTTTCTTTATTTCCCTCAAAGCCATGCTGCTACAATACTGTATTGCATTTGATACAGACAAATAAATCTTATAGTCCACATACAAATGGAAATAATGTTGCCTCTTCTCAAGTAATCTTTTTCCCAATGGCTGGATTATCTAAAACCACTTAGATAACCTTGGTACAGTTTAGATATACAACAGAATTCAGCACAGCGAGTGTTTTTTGCCAAATGTTATTTTTTAACACTTCCTCCTATGAATCCTAAACCAATTTTTTGTTATTCATCTCACTAACCATTCATGGATGAATGGCAATTGCTGAATGTCTTAGAAACAACACCTTGAAAATGTCATTCAAATCAATTTTTCAACAGCATGAGAGGCTAGGAGGTAATTCACACTTCTTTTATAATAATATTCTATAAGAGGTACTGTAGTCATCTGCCTTCCAGACACCCCCTCCAAAAGCAGAAGCTTATAAATTCACTCTGATTTAGCACAGCCAAATGTACCAGGCGGAGAAAAACACTGCAGACAGAATATGCTATTAAGACTGGTAAATTATGAGAAAAGCCACCTCCATTATTGCCCCCAAACTAACCTGTGCCTCACAGCTCAGTAAAAGCATGGGAGAAGAATTCTGCAAGTCAAGTCCAGAAAATGTCTTTCCTTCTGTAAAGGGCCAGCAATTTCAGAAGCATCCAAGCCCCGCATCTTCAACACTTAAGTATGAGGAGCTCAGAACCCTGCTTTGCCTTCCTAAATATTAGCTACTGATTAATACCAGTAAAGTCACTTTTCCTGAAGTGGTGTACAGACCTTAAGGTTTTGCTGAATCTCTCCTGATCCTCAGATGTCAAGACAGCATTATTCTAGCATTTCCTCATTTTCAACTCTGCTATGATTCTAAAACTAGCATCAACTCATGCCCCATAGCTGAGACAAGGAACTAGAGACCCTGTGGCTAAAAGGCTGTTTCATCTTTTCAAGCAGCAAATGGTGAATAAGGAGATACCAGCCAAGAGGTTCATACCACAAGATCCATCATGCATCTGACACTTTAGATCAGTTTCTGCCTGTCACCTTGTCCTGAGAGCACCCTAAAACAAAGCAACAGCAGATATGAACCATGGCTGAGGAATGTGTGAAGTAACCAAACTCAAACCATCTCTTTTCAAAGACTGTGTGACTGAAAGTGTATGTAAAAAAGCACCAGCACTGTTATTGCTAAGTTGATATCCATGGAGTATTCTATATACACAGGCTAAAATAGGGCAAAGGAATAAAAAAAAGAGGGGGAAATACTGCCTTTTCTCTAATCGGACATGCAGACCAGGCATCTTCCTGTAAGTCAGCTCCTTTCAGGCAAAACCCCTGATAAATCTTACAGATAAGGGCGAACCCACTTTTTAGCATAACATTTGGACCTGAGCTCACTGCTTCTGGGGACTTCATGTGAAGGATGCTGGCACCATACAGTCAAGGACACCGTAGCTCAAACTCCTCTCAAGGTGGATGCTGCATAATCTCTCTCTCTCATTTGATGTACAGAATTGCAGGCACTTGCTGTAAGCCTCAGCCTGACAGAGCTGCTGGGAAGGGTGCAAATACTCTGCTGTACACAGGGCTTTCTCCAGCTTTCCTGGTCAGAACAGTTTAGCACTGTCAGTCTGATCAGTGCCTCACGTAGGCAAAGATTTATCTTCCCTTCCATTACACCTGGAAGTAACAAAGCTGACTTGAAGGCCAAAAAAAAACCCTAATCTCTTTCAATCTTTCTGGTTTTCAGCATGTTCTAGACAATTCACAGTCTTCATCATGGGGCTTGAGGAGCTCATCTCATGCTCACCTGAAGATTTCCTATTCCCCATTTCTCATGTGTGAGCACTCTGTGCTCACATGTGCTCCTGTGTGCTGGAAGACATACCCTGAGAGAGAAGAGGAGCTTCTATGGTGCTCAGTTTCTGGGCTACTGCAGGGCCACATAGGTCCCTCCGGTAGATCAGAGGAGCTTCAGAGACTGCCCAGGGGGAAAGTAAAGCTATGATGTCTCAAGAGTACTTTTTAAAGTGAATTGCTCATGTTGTTTGTAGCTTTGGACCTCACCATTTTTAAAGCAGTTGAAGATTTAACCTCCCCATGGTGCTCCCTAGCATCTCTGCAGCAGCTATTGAGCTGCTCGCATGCTGTCTGTCTGTCCCATCGGAGAGTATTTCCTGTTAAAAGAATTTTTGGCACGGTTGCTTCATTTTGCACAGGGAGCAGAAAGTCAATGCACAGATTAGCAATCGATTTTCTAAGAAGTACCCCACAAATCAGGTCTCCTCTCTCTGCTTGCCTTCACATTTCTGCTGGAGCCTCTATAATTAATTTAAACAGATACAAGCACTTCTCCTCCTCTCCTTTTTGATGCGAGCTGTTCCAACAGTCTGTGCAGCGAAGCTGCAGCAATTTCAAAGGCTTCCGCTCCCTGCGCAGAAGGGAGCAGCTGCAGGAATAGCTCTTTGAAGAGGAAATGGCACCCAATGGGACTGGCAGGCGGCTCTGAGCTGAGCTCAAACAGCCCCCAAAGTCCTTGGGAGCATCTGAGGACATCAAAAGAAGAAAGATCGAGGCTGGGAGAAGCCTGAGGAATTAGTTTAAAAGACTTCCCCCACCACCACTGAAGCTTTCTCCTATGCAAGCAGCAGGGTCTGAGAGGAAGCGTCTTCCTTGCATTTGGCTCAGATGATCCTACTCATATTGAAAGGCTTGAAATAAGAGCTGAACATGAGGGTAGCTGCATTCCTGGTTTATTTATTAAACTATAAGTGTATAAATATGTATACAAACACAAATATATCTATACAAATTTTGTATTTCTGTGCATTATTAAAAAGCTACTATATGCCTATTAATATAAATAACCATACTACCATATTTCAAAGTGACTATAAACCGCTCACCGGGCTTCATGCATGTTTAACTGGTTAACTGATGGACTCACTGATGTGATTTATCTCAATGAAACCGAACTCTTTTATGATGATTGCAAATATATTCCTCTGTTACGTACAGCGCAGGGCATGCTTTCCTACTATTCTATTTAAGTGATTTATAGCAAATCCAACAGACTAAATAAATAAATAAATGTTTATTTCATATATATGAAATTGTGCACCAGTACATATGGACCCTTTCTGTCCCCAAAGTGTGTAACATCACTGACTTAGAGCTGAACTTTGTCACTGATGGAAATTTCTAGTGCTGATTTAACATGCTTCAGACCTAATGGGAATATACCCAGTGAAGCGTTGTGCTGCTCTTGCAGGACTACCCCAGCTGAGGAGCAGCTCAAACAGCAGTCAGTTTTCAGTAGAAGGACCACAACAACAGCATGAGACTAAATGCATGTTCTTTTCTGAAAGCTGCATGCTTCCCTAATTACTTACATATAAATAGATGCCATTTTACTACACTCTGCTACCGTGTGTAACCAACATGTTGTCTAGAAAAAGAACTGACAACACATCCTGCAAATGCTGCTTCTTTGTCACACTGCACTTATTTATATACCCATGGCATCAAACTTCTCCATCTTTGTCCTCTTAACTGACGAATTCTGCCTTTCCCCATCAATTTCATGCCTCTCTTCTCATTTTTAAATGTTGCTTTTGGACAAATTTAAGTTCATAGACATACAAGCCTGGGTTAAGCTGTTCACAGACCCACTGTGCATGCCTATTTATGCCTCACTTCTGCACATCCACCGGCAGAGATATGGAAAGCCTTTATTTTTTGAGGCCATGCTGAGTTTGGCAGCACAACCCTGCATCCTGGCAGGAACTGCCCTCAAACAATTTTGCTCTATTAACAGTTTTGCTTTGCTATTAACATCATGCCCCATTGCTCTGATATCACCCAAGAAATTATGATAAAGCATTGCATTGTGGCTATTTTCTTACATACTGCAATGAACTGAATAATGAACTTTATTAAAAACACTTCACCTTTCCTACGCATATAGGCTACATAAGTGAGTTACTAGACGATGTGGAAAAAACCAGAAGGAACTAAGATGAGATCATGTGAATAATTCTCATTTGCACTTTTCTCTAAAGAGCAAGGTTTGCTGATACTGCTTGACACCTCACATCTTAATTGCATTTTTGAGTTCTGACAGGGTTAGTTGTTAAGAGACAAAACCTCCGCAGCCAGTTGTTTATACTTCTGACAGCAAAATTAAAATGCAGAGCAGGAAATAAACTGAAATGGTCTCTACTTGAATAGAATATAAACATTCTGCTTAATTAGGTCACTAAGCATATGCTTGTTTACTTGGATATTTTCTCTTTGGCAGTTCATTTGTGGGTAACACAACCACCTCACTGGAGATAGTGGAATTCCCATGGCAGATAACATGAAGTTGGTAATTTGGGGGTCATGATTATTAGCACTATTTCAAATACCTCATAATGAAAACAGCTAGAGTGCGAGAGCAATACATGACTTCCATGTCAGGTTGGTATCTACCAAAAGACAGTAGAGCCATTACAGACAAGAAGCTCATTACAGCATTCTGAATTTCTGCCTGTCCCTGATTTACCTTAGCTGACTGCAATGCAGAGGAGGGTGCAGAAGCTAGTGAGGCCTATTCCATACATACGGAAAATCTTCCCATGTTGCAAATCAAGAGGCACAAGCAATATTGCCGCCTACATTCACCTCAATCACTGTATAATCTTTTTTTGAAGGGCTGGGGGAGAGAAGCTTGAAAGTCTTGTGTTGTTCCCCGAAAGCTGACCAGTGAATTAGAAAATAATTATACCTTTTAAAGAATTCAGTGCAGTTGATCTGAAGAGAAATGGCACCAGCAGCTTGGAGTGTTGGTCTGAGTTCAGTGACCCTTTCCCTAAAGCTGCCTAGAAGCAAACTGAGTTCCCGGTTTTATTTCAGCTGACTCCTATCAGTCCACTGTGCCCTGAAGGCATGAAAGCCACCTCTCGGTTTCTCACTCTTGGCACATGGGGCCTAGAAATCCCTGTATCAGCAGCACACACGCTATCTAAAGCAGAGCCTTTATTCTTGTTCAACAATAAGAGTTGAAGAAGGCTGGTTATTAGGTCACTAAGCATATGCTTAAAGCTGAAAAGGCACACTTTTCTGCTGTGATTCACAGCTATTTGCTAATGCTGAGGCTGAGGACGGAAATGCTGAATCCTGGGATTCACAGGAATACCCACAGCCCTAGATACCCTGGAAACTCTAAGCCTGACCCCTTCTGTCTTTCACCGTGTTGTCAAGTCTGTCCACAGGCTTCACTCCTCACCTCCTTTTTGGCTCTCTGTCAGAGACTCCTCTATCTGCTGCCTTTTCTTCCTTGCATGTTCCCAGATCCCCTGGTCAGCCTTTTCCTGCCCCGACTCACAGGGGACTCTAGATCCATCCCTTAACAATCTCTGTGCTGCATCCTTACCCACTTACTTCCATGCAGTTGCTCCTTTCTTCTCCCCCACACTCACTGGATACCACCAAGAGAAAAGTTAAGGGCACAGAAGAACCAGGTTTGTAACAACTTAAAAGCAACAGATTGTCACGTGTCCACCTCTAAAAGTTTTAGATTTTGGGTCCTATGCTTAAGTTTGACTTTCCCAAGGAACACTGGACCAACACTCTGGCATGTCTCAGTGCCACAAAGGCATGAAATGACTTGAGTCCTGCCTGGGAAGAGATGCCTCTTGCACAAGGTTCACAGGGAAATCATCTGAATGTTGGTATTCCACTTGTCATAGGCAACAAAGCTGATTGCCTGAGCACACATCACATCAGTTTAATCTGCCGCTTGTTGCAATAAACTTGAAAATAACTTTTTAGAAAAGCATGCTGGTTTAAAATTCTGTAGATGTATTGGATCTCTGCTACTCTGAGATGCTACAAGGAAAAATGTGGAGGTAAAAAGGGAGAGCAAATGGACAATTAACTCAAGAACAGCATTGGTCACCTTGCAAAGAAGACAAAACCATGTTGCTTAATACAAGAT
>JAVHNF010060898.1:15195-26452 GCA_034783455.1 Micropsitta finschii | reverse complement strand
GCAAAACACAATTTGAACTTGTGCCTTCTGGTTTCTAGTTCAACCATTGCCTTTTCCTTTTTTTTTTTTAGACTTAGTTTTATCTTGGGTCAATTCCATGATTCACTTCTCTGCATGATCCCATACAAAGTTGTTGTGGCATAGCTAAAGAAGAGATGTGGGAACAGGAACACAGAGTAGCAGAGGCCCCACGGACATGTCAATAAACCCATTCCTAGGAGACAGCCCCTTCTTTTTCCTGTTTCTGAAGGCTAAAGGTTGGTTATGAGCCAGAACTGAATGACTGGGGGTAGACTAGTAACTGACTGAGATGAGAGGTTCAAGGTCAGGTCCAAATCTGACTTTTTAAGTTTACAGCACAAGAGGAATTGAGGACATGAATCTTGCTGCAAAAGAAGTAAATCAGTTGACAGAGTGGTGGAGAGAACCTACTCATCATCCATGAAAGGCAGGTGATCCACAGAGCAGACAGAGCAGGAATTCTGACCCTGAAGGATTTATGGTGCTTTCTAGACTTAGGCCTGGAGAGAGTAAAACTAGCTCAGGCATCAGAGAATGTTTTTTTTATACCATTATTGTTCTTGTTACCCAAGGACATCAAGAGAAAGATTGGCAGACAATCAAAAGAGGATTTTGACAGATGAAAAGACAGTTGATGGTTGAAGAGGCCTAATATGGATATTCTTTGCAATAAACTTAAAATAAACAAGAGGATAGTCTAGATAAATTCAGATATCCTGGACTGGCCACACATTATCACTCTATACACATGTTAACTTTTGGTTCACATATAATTAACAAGTGTTTTAAATACCGTGTAGCTTTCTTAGTAAAGTGAAAGATATTACAAATTTCCTTATTCAAGCCGCTGCAAATTCCTTAGCACTAAATAATGATGCATGCAGTGTTTACAATAACTAGAAGGCTCAAAGAGCATGCAAAGAAAGATGGGAAAACATACACTAAGTGTTTTGCAAAATGACTCATAAATAAATGAGTCTGATTGAATCATTGTGATTTGAATGTTTAATCCTTCAATTTAGTTTCATTTGGGAAAAATTCTTGAGCAACCTGTGGGTAAGAATATCAGGGTTTGAGTCTAGGGATGCTAAGATTTTCTCACCTAACTCAGACTGTTATAAAGGTAACTATTTGTTGCAGGTTTGGCTGGAATTATTGCAAATATCTATTTAGAACTGTCTTTTTTAGGAGTCTTTTTTTCAGGAGTCACATATTTCTTACACAGTATGACAGTGGTGCAAATGCAAGGATTGGAAGGAAGTGATGTCACTGTAAGATCTCATCCCAGAGCTTGCTCAAGAACTTCTGGCAATTATCTAAAAAAAAAAAAAAAAAAAAGGAATACACCAGAATCCTACTGGCTTGTTTTGTTGTTTCACCCTTGTAAAAAACAAAAACTGCATTCTCCTGTGTTACCTACAAAACTGCAACATAACAATCAAACCGTTTTTATCTATACAAAATCACCATAAGCATGCCTTTCATTCTTTTGCTGATGCCACTGATGTGACTGTGTATAGTGAACTTACACTCTTTTATCTGAAAAAGCCCCTGAAATCCTGTAAGTTATAGATAAATAGTACTGTAGTTACTTCATTTAGTTTCATTGCCATATTAAGTGTATAAACCAAAAGGCCAGGTTTATAGCCCTGGCTAGACTTTATATACGTATGACGTGGCATGCAGAGATTTGGCAGACCTATGCAGGAGATATAAAAACCTATCAGGAGTATGCACGCATATGTGTTCGTGCATGTTATATACAAAGAGAGGATAATAGGAATCTTTGCACCAAGCTAAACAAATTCATTTAACGTTGAATCCAAACTTTCAAAACTTATTCTATTTCTAAATTGAAAAATGTTATACTTGGCCTTATAGACCTTGTCCCACTGGGCTTCAATTAGCAGAGCCATTACAATACTGAGTTGAAAAAGCTTCAGGACAAGTTCTTATCTGGTAGCACTTCCATCAAGCACTTTATCAAGAACCTTCTTATGCACTAAACAGGGTATGAGAAAAATGACTTCTTAGTTCTATCAATTCGTTCTACTACATTTGTCTTCTATTCATTCTCTTTCTAAAATAGTAGTAATTTCAGCTGACACCACATACATTTCTTAGGAGAATTGCATTCTGTCCTGCTGCATAGACCTCAGAGTCCTTAAATAACACAGAACAAATAGCAATTTGTGCTATAAACAGTTTACGAGAATCCTGGGAATACACCACAGGGTGGACATATTAAAGCGCTCGTTTTTACAGTTTACAAAGCTAGTATTAGGTGGAGAGGGAAATTAAGAAGCACAAGTGAAGGAGAAAGCACATTTTAAAAATAGGATTTGAAAAATATTGAGATTAAACAGAGAATGTTGCTCAAAGTAGCATATTTTGTTTAATCTGCTGAACTCATTCTCCTTCTGGAGCTGCTGTGAAGATGTGTGCACATGAATGCTCACACCACATTTGAGTGTGTGTGCACAAATGAACAGCTGTACATACAAATATTTCACAAATATAAATGCACGTGCACATGGATAGCAAAAGCAAACAGAAAGCCCAACACCAAGACATAAAATGTTAGAGATATTGCATAAAATTAATGTTCCATGTTCTGAAGCCCTCACCCTACAAAAGAGTTTTAACTAAATAAGAATTATCATGGTTTCATGCCAACTGCATAATACTGATACTTGCAAAGAAATTTGAAAATCTCAAGAGAAGGGCATAAAGAAAGAGCATCTGTTGAAAATGTTTCTGTTACACTTAAGTATAGAAAAACTGAATACCTCAAAATCTTCATCTTCTCAATAGCTTCTGACAAAAAGGGGTGCAGGGTCATCACATACAAATATAAGGTGCAGCAGAGGCTATAGCCAGGTCTAAATTGATTATCTGAATCAAGTTTCAGGCCTGTAAACTGTATCTCCTAATCAAACCAATTCAGCTGAGCTTCTGGTGATGAAGCTTGCTTTCCCACCACACTCCATTTTTCAAACTCGATATCATGCTTCAAACTTTCAAGTGAAGGAATTCTTCCCACAGCAATTTTGGGTAAACAATCCTGTAACACCTTTCTGACTTCCAGAGCACAGGCCTCCTCCTCTACTTGTCCTTAAGCACAAACAGCCCTAGAAGGACAAACAACACATTTTCAAGTAAGTTGCTACATATCCCGGCAGAGCCATTACATCCTAATGTATTACATTATATTATTACATCCTAATATGCTCAAGAAATGAGTAACTGTAGACAGGCAGCCTTAGAAGGGACTGACGAAAGTACAGCAAAAATGAGCATTGCTACTTGAAGCATTTTCTATTGCAGCTCAGTTAGATAAAAGCAGAGCACCGCTTCTGGATATTCCAGATGCTGTATTCCATCTTTGCAACTGAGGACAGTAAAGAGACACAATATTCCACTCAGATATCTATTTTGGCTTGAATAGCCAAGGGCTAGGTTACTTTTTTCTATGCTTTCTATTCGCATTTCATATTGAGCAGATACTCTTCTTCCCCACCCCTCATATGACTCCACTTTCTTACTGCTAGCACAGACAGAACAAACAAGAAAATAAAGGTTTCATTATGACTTTTTCTAAGCCACAACTGGAGGTATTGATTCCTGGGACTCAGTGGGCAGTTGATGCTGCCTTTTCATCAGGGCATCTTGTAATGTTACTGTCTTGCCCAATAACAGGCTTATATTAAAAACCCTCATTGGCTTAGTGAGCTAGATAAAACATAGTGATCATTTTTACCATATAGCTGTCTGGTGCTCCACAAAAGCTGGCTGTAAAAACCTACACTGCTTAGATACCTGGCTATCAGTTTTGATCTTCAGGGGTGAGGTTACAGAAAACTGTATAAATATTAAAATTAGAGGTGAGGCTGAACTGCAAAAGTTCATGCTAAGCTCTCATATCAAACTTGACCAACAGTTCAGTGCTTTGGAAATGACTGATTTGAGACCATTTCTAATTAAAAAAATATATGTATCTAATAATCTCACATCATTCCCAATGCTATTTTTGCTATGTAACTTGCCCTAGGTCTCTCTCACTCATTTCAGAGCCTGAGTCATACATTTGGGCTTCGGAGAATTGAGAGTTACAGTACGGGTAAATCTACCTTATAATGAATATATAGTATCCTTAGGAGAGCCCAAACACAAGCAAAGAATGAGAGAGAAGAAAAATACAGCTGCAGTGAGAAACTACACAAAAGCTGTCAGACGAAAAAGAAAAAAAAGAGAGAGCAACTCATTCTGTAGCTAGGACGCAGACAAAATGTAGCCAAGATGTGCTTGTGAATAAGCAGTGGAAGAAACAACAGTAAGTTGGGAAGGGGCATGAGACAGGCATGAATGAGGTGACCAATGTATTCAGGATGAGTGGAGGGAGTGTAACCTATTTCTATCCATATGAATTTGCTGTGGGCCTATCACAGTGGATCTGTGTGCTTCTCCCCAGTCTCAGAATGAAAAACATCCTCCCTCACTACAGGCGTGCAGCAGGGCTCTGACTTCTTATGGACCTGCAATGTTATGATAACACTGGGTAAAACAAAAAACCCTCTGGCATGCATAATGCAAGTCCAGAGTTATGATCCAAAGCGATAGCACAGAGTAACACCATTTTAGCCAGTGGAAGGACAGTTAGGGAGCTAAACCACCACATAATATAAAACCCCATGAGCATGAAATCAATTGAGTTCATTAAAAACATTGCATCAATTGAACCAATCTTTCCAGATGATAAATTATCTCATGCCTGTCAATAGGCAGAGACCAATCTGGGTAACAGAATCCATGACAGAGTAATTCTTCTTATCACCAGACAGTTCATCCAGATTCGAGGAAGCAATTCCAGTAATACGTGGAGCTTCACAAACATATTAAAAGCTTCAGTTAATAGTTTCATCTATAGCTTTTATGGCTAATTCTTTTATTTCTATTCAACAGACAATAGTTACATTTGTATCACATGAGACAGAACACCAAAAATCAGTGTAGCCTAAAGAGATAAAATTCACATTTAGTTAGGATTACTACAAATTAAATCCTTCCCTACTCAAAAATCTCCATTTATTTAACTGAACAGATTCACACCAGATCAGGATCTTCCCTGGTAATTAGTTTTATGTTACCTGAAAAGCCAAAACTATCACTAAACCCACTCTAAATAAAGATGTTTTGGTGCCTTCAGGAAAAGGCAATTTATGTTTGAGGAGAATGAATTAGTCAGAAAATTGATTTATTTTTCCTACAATGTTGAGACTATTTTTTCACCTTTCCCATAGCACACTGATTCTTTCTGTAAACTGTCCCGAAAGGATTTCCTTTTTCTAAGAGAAAACAAAGACTTCCTAAATTACCTTTGTGCATTCTGAAAACATCACATATTTTTAAAAAACAACTCCCCTTTAAAAAAATAATGAGTATTTTTCTAAGCAGTCCTACTACTAGAGTGAAAAGAAATGGTAGTTGGTAAGCAGATTCTTGGAGATTTTTCTATACACAGTGCAGCATGTAAATGATCAAAAAGAATTGTAAGAGGGAGGCAATTCATGATTAGCTTAGTGTAACACAAACTGATGATAGATGAAAGGAGGAGAATGTACGGTATAAGTAATAGAGGCCATAAAAAGTAAAAAGTAATAATAAATAAAGACACTGAATTTCAGCAGAGATAATTTGTGTAGACATGTAAGAAGTGTTCACTGAAATCAATAGAATAAGGCAAAAGAGGTAAAGGACACAGAGGAGAAATGGAAAGTGTTCCTAGGTAAATTAATGTATACCCAAAGGGCTGTGAGCTATCTAGCAATAAATATGTTTAGAGAGGGGGGAAAGAAGTAAATGGATGACCTACATAGTGAAAAGAGTAATCAAATGTAAAGAAGCGGCACATGCAAGGAGTAAAATAACAGATGCAGAAGATCATTATAAATGTTCAGGACTTCCACTCATTAAGAGTATTAAAAGATGATGAGAACATGCTGATTGTTATGTATGCATAGTCAGGTAGGAAAGTGGAAACAAGGAAGAGGGGGAGGACAAAAGCATTGATAGTGAGAAAAATGGTGTCAAGTGACTGAAATGTGCCCAGTGTTTCCTGCCAGCTTATTTGTGCTGCAGTATTTTGCTTTTTAATACTGTTGAAGGTGTAAAAGTCAAAATTCAATTCCTACTGAAACTGATCTTGCTTAGAACAGATTTTTAAAACCAGTAAACTGCTATTTTGTCCTGTAAAATATTAAAGACCTTGAAGAACACACCATGGACATAGGCATGCTATTAACATCAATTTAAACAGGAAAGCACTCCTCTGCTTATTCCTGTTTTGCTCTCCCATTCCTGCACAGTTTTGGCAATGGTTGTGAAGCAAGGGTGCAGGGGAAGTCAATGGGAAAAGTCATATTATTTTCAGTGAGGTCAGGGGTTGTGAACAACAATTAATATTTTCCAACCATGCCAGATTATGATAAGGTTTTTGACACTAAAATTGCAATGATGCTTCTGCATAGAAAACCTTTGCCATAGCAAATGTGTGGGCAGCAGGAGCCATGTACCTGTCATGCAAAGACTGGAGTCTTGTTTTAGTTGAAAGGTACCTTAAAGGAATATATTTGCTATCTCTATTGCCAAGTTACCTGAGCTTAACTGAGCAGAAACTAATCTAAAAGGCATTTCTGTAAGCAGTTTGATGCCAGCATTTATGAAATATGTTTTGGTTTCTTTTTTACCTTAATCTCTAATACCCTAATCTTTCTGCGTTAGGAAGGGAGTAAATAAAAGACAGCCCAAACCCTTCAGGAGAAATTAAAACATTGGAAATAAAAAAAGAAAGCAATTTCTGGATGTGTTAAGTGATACCAAAAAGAGTCAGTAGAAATCATTCTAACTTCTGTGTTCGAAACTAAGACTGTATCAAGGCTACATTGTGAAGATCTGTCTACCTTGCTAAGGAAAAGATTACTGGTAGACAAAGACAAAGTGACATTTGTATGAATCAAAATTAAATGGGATCAAAACTTGCAGTTATTCAACAGAAAGTTAGGCAAATGGTATCTGAATTCTGTCAAGTAAAAAGTGTTTGACAGCTTTTATACAGAAAAAAAACAACATAAGATTATAATTTAGATAAGTGATAGAAGTTTACTGAGCTCAACACCATTCAAAATTAGAGAGGATACTGCTGACCTAAACAAGAAAGTGTGAGACTGAACACCATGTATGTTCATAACAAATGATAAATTAAATATGGTCTCTAAGAGCTGGTTGTACAGCACAGATTTCATATGTCTGACAAGGTCACACAAAATGATTAGGGTAGATCAGCAGACATTCTGTTTCTCTGCATCTGTTTGCCACAAGTCCAACAAACAGTTTACACAGGGATTGGGTCAGCTTCTCCCCAGTATCATACACACATCCCAAGGCATTTCAAGACACAGAACTGCCCACCCATGCACAGCTCTCCTGCCCTGACTTCACCTATCTGGCAAGCGTTTTCTGTTTCTCTCACCTGCTCACTTTCATTGTTCCTGGTCACTCAGTGATAAAAAGAAGATAGCTGTCTCCTCCATAGATCCTGCCCTCAAAACCAGCTTTTAAATCTCACTTTCACATCCGCTAGCTCATCTTTTCTGCAACTGCATCTGAAATCACTTCTCCCTCTGTGGATCCCAGGCTGTTTATCTATCTGTTTATTTCATTCTTTTAAAAGTTGCAGACTCTTTACTGATGATATTTAGAAGCTCTTTGCAGGTTCACAGACTTTCCTCATTGCTTGCGTTTACATCAGTCTTTTGGATTCCCTCCCACAGGGAACTTCACTGCATTGTTAATTTATTTCCTCATTTATCTTTAAGGAAAACAATTAATAGGTTTGGCTGCTAGGGGTAGAATAATCCCTTTATTTATGACTGAGATTAAGGGATATCTTGTAAGTAATGCTCATTGCATAAAAGTTAGAAAGGAGGAAAAAAAGTTAAAATACTTGCAAATATATATTAAAAATGCTTTTCAAAGCCAGTTATGAATATTTTGAGTTTTGCAGGCTCCAATGTGCAATGCCTTTAAGAAAAGATTGAAGAGGGCAATGAAATGATGGGAAAAAAATAGATCCAACTGTCACTTTGGTAATTACTTTCAATCTTCATTAGAAAAAAAAAAGAAACTAAACCAAAACAAAACCCCCAAATTGTTATGAGGTCAAAAATCCCCAAAGTGTCAATGAGGGTAATCACAATCCAGGTTAGTTTTCAGAAAGACTGATACCATGACTTGGAGAGAAAAAAATATCCTTTTCGGTTAAATTGAAGATTCTAGAAATCAGTGATAATATCTACTAATCCTTCCTCCATCAAAACAGGGACAGAAGGAGAGATTGTAGTGCAAAATTTAAATTAATGTCTTCCTGTGTTTCTCAAAGTTGAGAGTAAAAAGAACATGAAAACTATATATTAGAGTACAAAAGACCCATAAAGGAGGATGTGGAAACATGTAAGAAACTATACCACAGCTAAAGGAAATCTATGTTTCGTACTCCTAGGCAAGATATTTAATTTCCATAAAGTTTTGTGCATCCAGTTTCTATATCACACAAAAGAGCCTCTATTCATACCTAATTGCCCTGCTGTAGAAGGACTTGCCATGTAGGTCTTACCATGTCATGAATTCTCTTATATGGAAAATCAATTTTGCCCCCTTCCTTGATATGAAGGAATATAATGCTTAAATTTTTTAATTCATGTTTTTGGAGATTTTTTTTGCTGAAATTTTTGGAGAAATTCATGTTTTGCTGAAGAGTTACCTAGAATTTCAGAATCTTATGAAGTGATGAGCCCTTGTGAGTCTTTGTGAGCCCCTGATAGGCTTCAGGGGAAAAGATGAAAATGAAAGACAAAATCAACATCCAGTGATCAATGGCTGGAAAAAATATTGATCAGTTGGGTCATTCTCTAAGCTCATTTCATTCTCTGTGTGAAAGAAAACAGCAGTCTAGGAATAAAAGATATTCTAAAGGCAGCACCTTAATGCATTTCCACAAAGGGGCATGCTTTAAATCCTCCAGGAACACTTTAGGTCCTCATTTTTAAGCCATCATTTTAATACAGCTTTTGAATGGGCACATAATTATTGCTTTATACCGCAGTACCAGCTAGAAGCAATAAATAAGGTTCAGCAGGGCTAGGTGCTGTGATAACATTAAGCCATAGCCTGGCTTCCCACTAAGGAGCTGTCAGTCTAAACAACCAAAACAGGATAAAAAGAGAAGACTTATTTGGGAGGCCATTTCACAAACATGGAGCAAATCCACTGAGAGGCTGAATGAGCTTCCTAGGATAACACTAGGGACTTGATTCCAGACAAGAACAATACAATGCAGATTTCCCAAGCTAGTAAGTAATACAGAAAACATCCTTCCTTACCCTTGCTGCTACACTCATTTTTCCAGTAACACCTCAAAAAAGGCAAGAGTTTTAGTGGCAGACACTTCCATTTCTTAGAAGTCAATGGCAAATTAGAATTATAAATACCAGGCTGGGCAATAAAAGTTCTGTCTCTCTCATGTTTCTCAGAAAAACTAGAGACATCTTCAGTCCAACTGTGATGTGTCATTTTGTCAGATGGTGTCACTTGGCACCCTAGGGCACGCAGAGACTGTGTGACTCAGCAGTGAAGCACAGAAAAGCACCTGGCAGTGCATGAAAAGAGGGGGGAATCTGGAGAGAGAGAGACACTTCATTTTAAAAGGACCTTAATACAAGCTTTTGCTTCTGGAAGAACACATCACATCTCTTTCCACAAAATCCATGTAACTCCCTCCATCACCATGAGAGCACCCTTCTGCACAGCTGGAGTGATAATTAGAGTAGTGTTTTCAGGTCCTAACTAACCACATGTGTTGTGGCTCTGCCCCAGGAATGAGACATAATCAAGAGCTAATTAATGCTTCTGAAATGCTACAGTCTAAATTAACAGGAATGAGCCATGAAGCATAAGCGAGAAGAGTCAGGAGTTAGCTTTGGGTCATGTAGTTGCTTTCAGAGGCAGTTTCCTGGCCTTCAGGAAAATCCTAGCCTGCTTGATCATTTTGGCCTAGGAACATGAAGGGAGAAACGTGACAGTGAGACCTCTCTATTTCCAGTGGTGCCTCACAGAGTTTTTAGCAGCACTATGGTATAATATTAGTGCTGAATTGGAACATGAGCTCCATGGTCATAGTGTGCACCCTTTTAAAGTGAAAAGACAGGAAGCAACATTTAATAATAGTGTGTGTGAGGAAAGCCTTCCTGACAGTAATGAGCTCTTAGCTCTTCCTATCAAAGGCAGAGCAGTGTCCAAAATAAGCTTCAAAATACCAAGTTCAGGGAAGAATATCCACTTTACAGAGGAGGAGAGGAAATATGAGGAAACAGAACAAATGTGAAATTACCCTTCCCTTTCAAGCTCTTCTCTTGTTGGTGCTTCCTGCAGCCTTTAGCAGGGGCTGGAACTCAAAACCAATCTCACTTTCACATCCTTAGGCAAAATCACTTCTCCTTGCTTTGAGACTTTGAGAAACCATCTTACAAAATCACAGATAGAGAGAAAATCCATAATTTGATCTGTTCATCATTCAGGAAGATACTGCAGCTTTCCACATTTCAGCTACTGGTTAGATATTCTGATGCCTTGTGGCTCACATTAGTGGGTCAAAAGATTATGAGGTAACACATTTTGGGTGGGTTTCTTAGCTATTCAGTCCATCCACAACCCTAAATCTCTAGTTCTTACTGAAATGGAGGAACCCTATCATTCATAGGCTCTGCCACAGAAAGAGATAAGTAGGGGTAACTGCAGTTCAGCAGTGCAGTTACAGAAGACATAAGCTTCCATCATTTAGTTTGTAGCAGTAGCTATGACAATACAGCAGCACAGGCTGTGGTGTTGTAGCAAGCCAAGAAATACCCAGAATTCCAGTGACGACTTTCAGACTCTTTGCGGTTCTTCTTCAATTTTTTCTTGCTACCTGCACTTGCTAAATTAGATCTAAAGTAAATATAACTACATGAGCTGCAAAGATACCTTGGGAATGTGGAACGAGCATACCCTCAGGCAGCAGCATGTTGGGAATGAGAACAGCCTTTGATAGCAATGTTCGTTTCTAAAAATAAGTGCATCACAGCTGACAATATACATTTTTGCAAAGTATTGCTTTCAGATCCAATATTCAAACAGCTGGATG
>JAVHNF010060891.1:0-14239 GCA_034783455.1 Micropsitta finschii | reverse complement strand
AGGATCACCTCCTTCGACCTGCTGGTCACGCTCCTTTTGATGCAGCCCAGGATACGGTTGCTTTCTGGGCTGCGAGCACACACTGAAGCTGGCTCATGTTCATTTTCTCATCAACCAACACCCCCAAATCCTTCTCCGCAGGGCTGCTCTGAATCTCTTCTATTCTGAGGTAATTCCCAGATCATCATCCAGCAACCAGGTCTTGCAAATGGTTCTTTAGCAGCAAATGCAAAGTGTCTGAGTAAATTTGTGTGAAGATACACATTTGCTTACAAGATGGCTCCACATACACTGTGTTCAACTGGCTTATATAAGGATATCCACTTTAATATTTGATTTGGAATTCAATATAAAGGCGACTGATTGCAAAACACAATCAGATTTCGCAACTCAGGGGAATGAAACCAACAATTACACATATAAAATCAGCTGATAATGAGTTAGGAAGATGAAACTCCCAGCTTGCTGACTGAGCTCATGATTAAAGTTGGGGAGCTAAATGAGCATCTCTTAGCCCAAAATACTCCTGATGGAGGTTATTTCAGTGATGTGGAGCCAGCAGGTTGGTACCTGGGGATGTGCTGGCTCAGTTGAGGGGATGGGGAAACTCAGGGCAAGCAGGAGCAGGCAGCAGGAGGAAGGACAAACCTCCAGGCAGCTTGTCTGACCAGGGCGAACCTCTGCCCAAACTGCTGGCACTAATGTCCTCACCACGATGGGATTCCCAAGCCCATGTTTAACACAGTTTTATCCTGATTTGTAAATGGGATTTGCGCTGGAAGCACGCCAGCTCCCATGATTTTCTGGTCTCACAATGTTTAAGGCCACTGCTCTGAGTTGTATGATATGACGAGGTTTGCAGTCTCTTTTGTTCTGTAACTACCTCTTAACATCAGGGTCTCAGACCATCTTACCTCAGACCACAGAAATAGAGGCTATCCTCACTAGGACTGCCCCAGTCTGGCATCCCAGCCCCACCAGGCCCCACACCTCCATAGAATCACAGACTGGTTTGGTTGGAAGGTCTCTTAAAGCTCATCTTGTTCCAAGCCCCTTCCATGGGCAGGGACACCTTCCACTAGAGCAGCTTGATCCAAGTCCCTTCCAAACAGGCCTTGAATTTCCTGCACCTCCATCTCCATCTCCTTCCCCTTTCCCAACTCCTTCCTCGTCCCTTTCTCTGTCTCCTTCTCCATCTCTAACTCCCCATTCCCGTCTCCATCCCCATCTCTGTGCCTACCCTTTTCCCACCTCCACCCCCACCCTATCTCCTATGTCCATCTCCTCCCCACCCCTGTCTCCCTCCCCATTCTTGATCCCAGTCTCTCTCCTTATTCCCACCTCTATCTCTATTGGCATCCCAATTGCTATTCCCCTCCCCATCTCCCTCCCTGTCCCCATCTTCATCCTAATCACAATGTCCTTCCTTATTCCCATCTCACTCCCCCTACCTATCTCCATCCTGATCCCAATCTCCCATCCTCATTTCCCTCTCTATCTCCATCTCCATCCTGATCACAATCTCCTTCCTTATTCCCATCTCAATCCCCATACCTGTCTCCATCCTGATAACAATCTCCCATCCCCATTTCCCTCTCTATCCCCATCCTAATCCCCATCCCATTCTCCCTCCTTATCCCCATCTTCCTCTCCATCCCTATCATCACCACCATCCCACTTTCCATCTCTCTCATTTCCATCACAATCACAGTCGCCCTACTTACTACCATTCCCATTCCTTATCCCTGTCCCTATCCCCACTCCCATTCCCTCCGGCCCCACCCCGTCCCACCCGCTCCCGGGTGTGTCCGCTTCGCCGGGGCGGGCTTGGGGGCGGTGGCTGCTCAGGACCCTCCTTTGTGCTCGGTGGGGCCGTTTCATCCTGCTCTGCTCCATCCTGTCCCGCACCTCCGCGCCTCGCTCCGTCCATGGCCCCGCGCCCCGCTCACGGCTGCGGCAGTGGCGCTCTGCTGGGGCGCTTCGGGGTGCTGCTGCAGGCGCTGCTGGCCCTCTGCGCCTTCAGCACCCTCACGCGTGAGTACCGGCGGTGCGGGGGGGGACTCTCGGTGCCTCTCAACCGGCGCTACCGGAGTGGCTGGGGACCCGTTTCCTTATGAACACCAGGTTCTGCGCTGTCTATGCTGGGGTTTGAAGCGGAGTGCGGGAGTTTGTTCGTGGCGCTGAGCAGGCAGTTAGGGCGCCAGATGCTGCTGCTGCTTAAAACTTTTGTTTCCAACCTTAAGCTGATGGTAATGAAGCACCGCGAAGTTGCGGCTATAATCTGTTCAAATGGACTCCGCTTGTGTGAGCGATTGTTCAGTCGCTTAGAAGATTTTAATGAAGCGTGAGAGCTAATGGGGTTACCTGGTGATTTACAAGGAAGAAGCAAAAATATATCCCAGGGTGGGTGTTGGATGCGGTGTTGCTTGATTAGACCCGCAATGGCCCGACTTGTGATGTGATGTTTAACTTTGCTTTAACTGTGAAGTTTGGGGGCTGAAAGGCTGGGGAAGGAGGTTACTGGGGTATATGGTTGCTGTGGAGGGGTGGTAGGAGCAAGAGGAAGGTGGGGAACATTGAAACCTGAGAAGGACCTGGGAAACTTCACTGGTTTGTGCTGCAGCCGCGTTTTGCTCAGAGCAACGTGTTGCTTGTCTTTAGGGTTAAGTGGTTTAAGACAAGCTGGATAACGTGCCAGAACTCGATCTGTTTTCCTTGTTTAAAACCCTGTGGTGACAGTGAACTGAAACTTCCAAGTTTTCTGGCTCGGTAGCTGCACGTTTTGAGGCTCGTTTGCCCCTTTCTGCCTTCTGGAAACCACTTCCAAAGTGCTGCGGTTAACACCAAGCTGCCAGGGAATTCTGCAACAAGTTCTTCCTGTGATAACCGATAGCTTTTTCCAGCTGGAGTAGCCCAGTTGCAACACTTCACTGCTTGTGTTTCACCAAGGAGTGACAGTAAGGAGTAGCTGTGTGTGTCTGTTCCCCTTAGTGATGTGCACGTATGGGTTAATTGTCCCATAAACTCCACGGGGTGTCCGGTAAAATCAAGGACATGGGCTCGTCATATTAAAATATTCCTGTGGGTGAAGGCTGTGTAACCCCTGCTTAGCAAATCATCAACCCTGAGCCAACCTCCCCTGGTGCAGGGGCTGATATTTCCTTGAACATCGACAGCCTCATGGTTAATGAGGAGAAACCGAAAGCTGATCCTGTTGTGCTCTCGCTGTGAATCAGCTCAATGTCTAAAGCTGTGAATGAAACTGCTGGCTGGGCCCCCAAAAGCAGATGTGTTTACAGCCCTGGGATCTCAAGCACAGCACCTCCTCTGGCTGCAGCTGAGCTGGTGGTCCCTTATTCACCCCAGCTGCCTGTTATCTGTGCCCTGTTGGCTCCCCATATGTGGAGAGAGGGCTTTTCAGGTCTGCTGTTGGGGCTGTTTGTGTGCAGGCTTCTAACCCACACTGGTTGTAGCAGGTTTACCAGTGACTCTACATTAGACACTAACTTAAGAAGCAGCTGTTGGCTTATTCATGTGGCCTGTTTGGATGGGAGCCTCTTGAGCTGGTGGCGATGTGTGTCCAGACTCATAGATACCTGGGAACCTTGACTGCATCTTCATCAGCCCCTCATCAAGCCAGGCAGCCCCAGCTGAAACACAGGTTGGGACACTGCTGTTACTGGAGTCAGTGTCAGCCCTTCTTGGGTACTTCTTCCTTCAGTACTGTGACTTTCCTGGGGGTGTATTTCTGCTGTTTGTGTGTCTGTCACTTCTGCTTTAATGGGATGCTGCAGGCCAGCTTGCTTGGGGTTACAGGTCAGTGAGTGGAAATTCAGTTCCTGTCTGACCCCAAGGCAATGCCTTTTGTGTTCCTTTTGCTTTAAAGTACCAGCTCAGCTGTAGGAGCACCTGGGTTTGAATAGTTAATGTTTCTAAATTGTGCAGATATGGTTCAGAGAGCAAGATGTTTTCACACCTACAGGAACTCCAGCTAAGAGTAACATGATGCTCTGTGGAGTTTTGCATGTGGGTGTGCACAGGATGTGCTCACAGAGTGCACATCCAGAATGTGGGTCCCAAGTATAGCCCATTGCAGGAAGGATAAGATTGTATGTTTTATCAGAAGAGTTTGTGTCCTTGTAGTTCAGTCTCTTGAGGCTGTGGAAGGAGTCTGTCCTGCCAAGCTGGCAGGAGAACCCAATGAAGGAGGAAGTTAGTGTTGCATGATTGTCTGAATAGGATGACTGGTGTGGTTGCTCCCATTGCTGTGGGATACATGAAATGCGTTGTGAAAACAGGTCCCAGAAGTAAATGATGCCCAGCCTTGGCAGGGAGTCAGGGAAGCTGTTTAGTGTGGTTATCTTAGCTGTCACCTACCATAAGCAACAGTGATGACAGAGTTCATTTGAGCCTGCAAACACTCTTGCTTTTCTAGCAAGGAGGTCTTTAGGGCTGTAGCCAAGCCTAGTTCCAGTATGTCTTGGGGCTTGCTGTGGTTGCAACTTTACTCTATTTGGTAATCAAATGACAATGAATTGTTGCCCTTCCCATGTGCCTGTGGTGGCTTTGGAGGTGTTTTGGGTGTAAGGAAGAGCCGAGACACAAATACTAGGAAGAAGAGGCAGTGAAGCCAAGCAGATGTGTGTGTGTGTGGCAGTCCAGTTTGCTCTGCAAGAAGTTGCCCTTGGGGAGGTCAGGACTTGGAGGAGTGTGGATAATTGTGCAATCCCATCTGAAGTAATTTGTAATGCTTTGCCTTGGTGCTCAGTCATGTAAGTGGAGAAGGCACATTGCAGCCATCTCAGCTGCAGATGCTGGGTGTGATCTGGGGGTTGAGTCCCTGCAGTTGCTGCTATTTGTTCAAACCTTTTGAAGCAGATTTTGGGATTTAAAGGATCTTTTCCTCCATTGTGAGTGGAGAAAGCTTTCCTTTGAGCTGGTGAACTTGTTTTCTACCCCACCACAAAGGACATGTAAGAATATTTATTGCTCTCCCAGCTTCCTCTTTCTGAAACTGTCTTGGCAGCTCTGAGCTGAATGAGGCTTAGTAGCACTTGTGCTGCAGGTGTCAGAATAGACTTGGGTCTTCAAGAGTTAGTACTGCCGGACAAGGAGAGCTGTGTTGGACTGAGCTGCGTATCTCCCTCTGCAGAGCAAAACCTGGCTTCCAGCTTGACATTTGAAGATGTCTTGATCCTGCCTAATGTGGCAGCAGTGTCCCTTTGTCTCCTCTTGCACATCACTGCTGGATGCATTCTTCTTGCTCATCTTGCCTTGAGTTTAGTTGAAAAAAGCAGAGCTGTTTGTGGCATGGACCCTGGTGATGGAGCTGCTTTGTTAGCAGCTTGGTGGTGTATTGCCCACTTGTCCAGGCAGCTTGTCCTGAGGCAGGACCACAGAACAGGAGTTTGCCAGACTGACTGTAAAAGAAGCGGTGGCTCTTGACTATAGAAAACTGCTGGTAAAGAGCATAAGAAGTATCACTTACTCTATGGTGTGTGCTTTCTTGTCCTCTGTGGACTTGCCAGCTGGCCTTGCAGTGCTTTTTTCACCAGGATGGTGGGATTGGTTAGTGAAAATGGGAAGCAGCATCCTAATGTATGGAAGTGTCTGAACTTTGAGAGGGACTAGTAGAGGCCCTAGTAGTCATCTCCACCCGACAAATCAAACTTAAGCAACCCGTTGTGACTTTTTATTAGTCCATGTAGTGTTAGGAGAAAGGGTGGTGATTTAAAACTAAAGGAGAGTAGATTCAGACTGGATGTAGGGAAGGAATCTTTTACAGTGAGTGTGATGAGACACTGGCACAGGTTGCCCAGAGAGGTGGTGGATGCCCCATATTAGGAAATATTCAAGGTCAGGTTGGATGAGGCTCTGAGCAATGTGATCTAGTTGAAGATGTCCCTGCTTATTGCAGGGTGCTTGGACTAGATGAGCTTTAAAGGTCCCCTCCAACACAAACCTTTCTATGGTCCTGCCCCAGTGCTAAGTTCAGGCTTGTTGCTGTATGTAGTTTGAATTGCTGCTCTTTTTCTGTGCTTCAGAATTATGCTGAGTGCTTTCTCTGTCATGTTTTGACTTTTGCACTGAAAATCTCTCTTAAGGTTGGGGGGAGTGTGAGTGCATGTCAGGAAAGCGAAGAAATGAATTGTAGAGCAGGTGATCTGTTCAGACTTCCTTTCTGGTTTTAAAGTCAGTTTAAAGGGACATGAAAGTACTGTACTGTGCCCAAGACAGGCTCTGCTGACTTTGCTTCTTCTAACACGTCTCAAGACGTTAAGATAAAACGTTTCTTGTCTAAACCCTATTTTTGAAGGCACTGACTTGAAATGATGCTTTACCTGGGTAGAATCATTACTGCTTCCCCCAGGACAGAGTTAAATAAACCACTCTACATTTGAGCTGCAGCCCAGCTCCAATCCAAGTCTGTTATAAGGCTTATTGTATCATCAAATATATGCCTTGTTCTCAATATGCAAAGCATGGCTGATGTTTATTATCTCAAAGCTGTGGTTTGTGACCCCCTGGCATTTGGCTATAAAGGTAACAGCAAAAATCCACATAGAAAGCAGACACACAGGGTGGAGCTTAAAGCTGAGAACCAAACCTAAGTACTGTATAGACTTCATTTGGGCAGTCAGGGCTTCCATATGGATCAGTGTTCCAGTTGAGCCTCTTAATACATCTCTGCAGGGTGGATGATGGGGAAGTGATGCCACTTTGTGAGTTCCAGAGCTTCCCCTGCACTGGAACTGTAGATGACTCTGGATCTATGTGGGGAATAGGAACACATGGGCTAAACAGTGCCAGCAGCTACACGGGAAAGGGGAGGTCAGCTGTTAGCTGAGATCTCTGGAAGGAAAGATACTGAAGCCTTTGGTTAGGAAAAGGCAAAAGTATTTCTTGTGGTCCGCCTACATCAGCCTCACTGTGCAGCACCCTGCAGGGTTTTGCATAGGGCTGTTGCTCCAGCAGACAATTCTGAATGCTCAAACCTGGTCCATGTATGCTCCTCTAACAAACTTTCTAGTCCACAATAAAACCCCTCTTTGTACCTAAAAGATGCTGTAGAATTGCTCAGCAACAGCTGGATATCTTCAGCAGGAGCTAACTCAATCTATATACTTCCCTGCTGCCTCATTTCTTGCAGACCCAGAGATAACCCAGGACACGTCATCTATTCCTGTTACTTCCCTAAAGTATCCTCTCTTCCAGTTTTGCTAGGTTCTTGAAGCATTGCTACAAGGGTGTTTGGGAATGAATGACTAAATACGAGTGCAGACTAGAGGACGTAAGTCAGTAGCGTACATCTCCTTAAGCTACTGGTAGGACTTTCTCTGCTCCCTGAACTGACAGAGGGTAAATGCTTTGAGCATCTCCACACACTTGCCTCATAAGCAGCACGTTGGCTGCTCTCTGCAAACAGTGGCTGCTGCTTCCTCCTATTGTGTCTGGGTTTGAGCTGTGTGAGTAACTGCATGCTAAGGCTAAGAATAGTGCAGACCCCAGGGTTTTGGTCTCTGTATCCTGCCTGTTGGCTTCTTTCCTGCCTGGTGCTTGGGAAAAGCCTGTGAAAGGTGTGTTTTGCTAGTCTACAGCTAATTCTGCCTAAATAAGGGCGTTATTTCCAAGAGGCCCCTGTGCTGATGCATTTGTCTGGATGCAGTGTGGGGTCAGTGGGGATGCAGGGAGGGTGTTGCATGCATGAGTGCTCCACCACAAATGGGCCGAGGAGTAGCACAAGGGAATTGGGTGTTTGCTGCTATTTTTGTTTTGATTGTAATAGAGAATTTGTTTAAAACCAGCAGTGGACTGTGGGACTGCCTTGCTGCAGACTCAGGTTATAATGTATATAATTAAATATATATGTCACTCTATCTAACTTTTTGTATGTATATGTGAGATATATATTTACATATGTAATGTAACTCCTCCATAATTACTTTAGTATAGGGGAGTTATACGTGTCTAGAACAGGCAAAGTTGTCCCCTTCCTACTGCATCAGGAAAACACCATAATAAATGTCCACCTGTTACTACTCTGAAAAAACCCAGGAGAGAATGGCTGTCAGTGAGCTTTCATCTTCTGGTTTTATGAGGATTTCCGGACCTATAATGAAAACCTCTCCTCCCAAACTTGTTTCTTTACATTGCACAGGTTCTCATTCACATGTCCAACTTCCACCCAGCCTGGTGGCCCTGAGGGGATTTCAAGTGTGTAAGGCCTTTGTTGTCCTTGACTGAAGAGGAAGGGCTTGGCTCTGTTTTGTTTCCTGCCCTGCCCTTTCTCACTCCTAGGCAGGGTATGTCTCTCATTGTCATTCATCCTCCTTCCCTTTCAGTTTCCCTTCACAGCTTTTTATCTGCAGTAAGCAGAGCCAAGTAGGGGAAGAGTGGTCGCTTATGAGGACAGCAACTCCAGAAGGCAAAGTGGCATCTCTCTGGTGCTTGGCTCCTGTTTAATGGTATAGATATGGGACCCCTTCTTCTGACTCCTCTAGGAGCATCTTCTTCCCACCTAGCCAGCCTTTCCTTGGGATGCCTTGGGCCATGTGGCAAGTCTAGATGGTCACACAGCACTTCACTTGCCTGCTGCATCAGGGCTGTGTGCCTTGGAGCAGCCTCTATGCTTCTTGGAACCTTGGAACAGCCTCTATGCTTCTTGGGACCTTGGGACCTTTGAACCTTGGAACCTTCATTACGGTAGGAAAGGATCATCTATTTCCAACCCCCCTGCGAAGGGCAGGGACACCTCACACAGGTTGGGACTTCATGATGCTGTTGTTGGTCTTGAGGACTGTCTTTGAAGCCTTTCTGAAGGCAATGCATTTTTACAGTGTGAGCTGTTTTACTGTTGGCATCCACCTATTTTACTGTTAATTGAAATTTAAATGGAATCACTTGGAATTAAGCTCGAATGGGCTCAGTGCAGGTTTGGGTCCTGCAGGAAGAACCTGGACAAGCACTCTCAATTTTCCTCCATCTGGCAACCTGTATTTCCATGGTGCTTGCTGTAGCATCCTGCTCTGTTACAAGGGCCCTCAGCCACAAACATGCGGTCTTCATCTTTATTTCACCCAGCATCTCCCATCAACCTGTGGCATCTCTGCAGCAGCAGTACCACCACTGGGTTGTTTTGTGCTGTCAGAGGTAGTTGACTTGATAGAACTCCTGAATTTGTTACTCTTCAGAACAAATAGCTCTGCCCTGGAAAAAGGGGCAACTCGGTAGGCCACTGACACCAGCTAGGACTCACTTTAAACATGCTGCAAACACCCAGGCTTTACATCACCAATAGCAGTGTGAGCTGAGTCTGCTTTCTCAAGGTTCCCCACTTGAACTCAATCCTGGAGCAATTGTTCCCAACCTGTACTCAACTGTGCTGCTTTTAGGCTTTACACATTTGTCTGGAAGCTTGCCTGTTCTTCCACTGGTGTTTTCTTTCCCTTGGAAAGACTGATGGGGAGGGAAAGGGATCTAAATGTTCATGTGGATTTGACTTGCTTAATGTGTTACTGGGGCTAGTTTCTTGTTTAGTGTTACTGGTTGTGAAGTCCTGTTTCCTCGTGATGATGTGAAAAAGCATGAAGTGAGATTGGGCTTCCTACAGAGGTGTGCAGTCACATTGCTTCCTTGCAAAAGCCAGCTTGCTTTGCAAATGGACAAAGCTGAGGAGGGAAGCAGAGTTAAAATAGCATCATAGAATAAACTGGCTTGGAAAAGACCTTTAAATCATCAAGTCCAGCCTTTACCCCAGGACTGCCAAGTCCACCACTAACCCATGGCACTAAGTGCCTCTCCATCCAAAATAGTTGATACTGTGGCTGTAGTGCTGTTAGGAGGACAAATTCCTGATAACTTCTGGTGTAGACCAAGGACATGCTAGTCTCGTATTTAATCTAATGGGATGTCAGTTCTGTCCCATCTTATGCAGCCCTATGTGCATTAAATTAAATTCGTAGTTGGTGTAGGTGTTGGAACTTAACTATCACATATTGGTGATATCATATCAGGTTGGATAGAGCATTGGGTGACATGGTTTAGTGTGAGTGGTCCCTGCTCATGGCAGAGGGGTTGGAACTTGATGATCTTAAGGACCTTTCCAACCCTATCTGTGATTCTATGATTTGTTTGCTTGATGCATGCATAAGATGCACAGCTTGGGGTGGACTGGTCTGTCTGAGCCATAGCAGCAAACCCACAGGTAGAGCTGGTGGAAAACTGAGTTGACCCCAATGAGCAGAGACACGTTTTGAGAAGAGCAAAGGAGACTTCAGCCTTTCTCCAGCCTCAGCCGGCTGAGCTGTGCATGCCATGGCTTGGAAGGGAACAGGGACACTGTAGTTGCTGCTCAGCCTGTTGCTTCAGAGCTCACTCTGCTCCCAACGCACAGAAGCAGCAGTGCTGCTCCAAAGAGAGCTTCATCAGCTCCTTGAGTGTTCAAAGACCTGGTGCTGCCTTTATGTGGATTTAGCATCACCCCTAACCTCTGGGTGACAGCTACCAAAGGACTCTGCTGCCTCTTCAAGCTGTGTTGATCCTGACTGGATTCTGGTTCAATTTGGAGACAGCCTGCTGCAGCCCTGCACAGTAAATGCCCTATTAAGCAGTTAATTATTTCTCTATAATACTAGCTTTTATCTTTAATACAACAGTTTTACTGTCTCTGATAATTACACAGTCTCGGATAGCTCTTTTAAATCTAATGAGGCATGACAAGCTGTGTTCAACAAGGCAAGACACCATTAACTTCTTACCTTTTACTTGTCATCATGCTGTGAATTACTGTATTTCTAGCCTGAGTGGCTGTGGGTATGTAACATGTCGCTTCTCATTAAGAAGATACTGAGAATCATCCCTGGTGCTCTCATGGTCAGGTTAGTGTTCAGCTTGGTGGCCTATAGGCCCCTCCAACTGCAGCTTCATGCTCTTGGCCCCATGAGCTGAGCAAGGTAGGTTCAGTTTAGATACTTCTGGCTCCTCAGATACCTAGGTTGGTCCATGGGTCTCTTGTTTATGGGTGACTGAAATGCAAGTGGTCTTTGAAGGGCATCAGGGATGACAGACCTTGTTTGTCTTGATGGAAGTCATTGCTTCATCAGGGACTGTAGCGATAGGACAAGGGATGATGGGTTCAAACTGAAACAGGGAAAGTTCAGGTTAGATAGAAGGAGGAAGCTCTTTACTGTGAGGGCAGTGAGGCACTGGCACAGGTTGCCCAAAGAAGTGGTAAATGCTCCATCCCTGGCAGTGTTCAAGGCCAGGTTGGATGGAGCCTTGGGCAACACGGTCTAGTGTGAGGAGTGTCCCTGCCCATGGCAGGAGATTGGAGCTGGGTGATCTTAAGGTCCTTTCCAACCCAAACTACTTTACCATATTGTGATGGGATTTAGCTGGATAAGAGAAACAATGTGTTTTTTCTGGACAGGGATAGGGGACAAACTGCTGCATCGATGCCTGGTGTAATTTGACAGGACTGTTGCTTCATTCATGTCAATAGTGAATCAAATCATTGGAGTGCTTGTTTTCTATGGGTTTTGTAGTGGCACTAGAACCCCTCCACGTGCTTGATTGAAATCCTGGGCTATGGATTGCCTTGTCATATATTGTGCTTTCACCCTACCAGTAAGAGTAGCACAAAGTTGTACTTTGCAGAATGTTGAGGCTCAGGCAGGGAAGTTCCTGCATCCTTCCAGGCTGGACCAGGAAGGCATTTCCCAGGGCAATGAGCCCAGGCTGTCCTGTGGGGCAGATGTGCTCAAGTGCATCTGGGCTGAGCAGGTTGGTTAATTACCATCTAGGTACAGAACAGCAAAGAGCCCTTTGTTTGGGATGTATTCATCTAATGTATTGGTGCTTTATCCCAGCCTTTACGGAGCCTGCTTCTGGCTCTGCTTCTGGAGGTGGGTTTGCCTTCTGGTCTATGTATGAGTTGTACTGTCAAAGCTGTGTGTTTCCCCCTGGGCAGAGGAGGAAAAGCCTTATTTCAGGTTATAACCTGAGTCATTCAGATTCCCTGTGGGTTTTTTATGGGATGCCCATGGGACTAGCTACTGTGGCGTGCCTGAATTAGATCAGTTCCTGGCTCTAAAAGGGCATTTTTTTACTTAGAAGCTATTTGCTTCTCTGCAGTTTAATTAACTGAAAGCCTAATGAGTAAGAAGAATGTATATCTGCAAGTGAGCTGGATGTCAAGATGTGTTTTAAAATTGTGCTGGCCTTATCAGCAGTGTTAGTGATCTAAACTGGACCAGAGGTGTTGAGTGTGCCTTGTTCCTCCCATGGGCAGTAAGGAAGCTCATGTCTATAGAAGTGCATCTCCTTACCCTGCTGGAGAGCAGAAAGAACATGCGGCTCTGATGTCCCTGCTTTTATCTGTGTCCCTGTCTTCATATCCACAAGTTGCCCTGGGAAGCATCCTCATATGTTAAGAACTGTCAGCAGTGGAAAAAGTCCCTTTGGTTGTACTTTTGAAAGCAGTGGCTGATTACATGAAGCTGGGTGGAGATGAAGAAAGAATAGCTGTGATGAAGTGGGATGGTGTGTGTGTGTGTTCTGGCTTCTGGTTGCTTTTTAAAAGAGCTACAGAGCTCTTAATTGTGAATACTTAGTTATTGTAAAACCTACTTATGTGTTTGGGCTCCTGTAGTCCTTGTTCTCCTCAGTACTCACTGCAGTGATCTGCCTGGTTTTGGGTAGAGCTGGGGTGTATAGCAGGATTTGGTGATTGATGCTCACAACAGGTGCTCCTGGGGTGGTTTCTCTAACAGGGTTGCACATTTTCTATTGATTCACACTCAAGTGTTCTGCTGCTTTCAGGCTCCTGGTTTCACTAGATGGCACCACCAAGCAGCAGCTCTGCTCTCATCCCCATCAGGATGTTAGAGAGAATGCACTGAATCATTATTTTTGACAATTTCCCTCCAAACCCACCACAGCTCCTTGTTTTTAACTCTGGATCCTGTTCAAGCTGGCAATGTGTATGGGAACTGATTGTGACAGCTTTAACCTGCTGTCGGTGACAAGGAGAGTGATTCCAGCCCCAGAGGCAAGGATGGGGAGCTGCATCCTGTGTCCACCTGAGATTTGGAGGCAGCGTGCTTGGGGCATCAGCTGTAACGATGATGTCTGTAGCTCTAGGTGTAGCTGTTGGCAACCTTACCACAGTGCAAGACAGTGCCACTGAAAGCTCTTTACTGCAGGGGTATTCTTTTCTTCTAATTAATAAATCTAATGTAGTGTAAAAGCCTCTTCTGCATCTGCTTGTTCCAGAGCATTGGTACCTGTGGGTTTAAAGGGATAAGAGTTGGCCTGGTAGCTGGCGCTTTCTCAGATAGGCTCCTAGCTGGAGTGATAGCAAACCAGTCAAAAATGACTTCTGCATGGGTTATGAAACTTAAGGTTTTAATACTAGCTGGCATGGAGCCATGTCAGCTCACAGGGAATTTGGGGATTGGCCTTGATACCTTCATGCTGGAGATGTGTGCAGGGCGCTGCTTCCTTCAAGGTCTTCTGGTCCCGTTATCTGCAAGAGGAGATGCTTTTATTGCCCTGGCATGACCCAAAAGCTTAGTGAGCTCACGGGCCATAACTATTTCAGTGTCAGTACCATCATTGATTTGCCTGGAAGAATTACTAGGGCTGGTAGATAGTGATGATCCCTCCCTAGCTTCCCTTGGGTCACTTCCCATGGCATGATCATGCTGCTGCTGAAAGATGCCAGAATCGAACACCTACCTCCCAAACACCTCTACTGTGCATCCTTCTGACCTGTGGGTGCACAATTTCTCTCTGGTCAGTTGAGAGCCAGGTCGCTCGGATTTGCTCAGCTTTAGACTGGGGAATACTGAGGGTGCTCCAGAGTTCTTTGACTGCTTTTGCATTGAAGGTTGGCGCAGCCTGTGCTTGTGTATCGGTTCAACTCTGCTGGTTGATATAACCTCTCTCGTTCTCTTTGCAGTAAAACGATTTAAGGAACCAAAGGCAGAAAGGCGTCCCTGGAGGATATGGTGAGATTTTAATTTGGAGTTTGATTAGGCCATGTACATGTAGCACTATTTTATTTTGTACTGACAACCTTCTAGGCCCTCTGAATATCATAGAATTCCCGAGTGGTTTGGGTTGGAAGGGACCTTAAAGCTCATCCAGTTCCAGCCCCTGCAATGGGCAGGGACACCTTCCACTAGAGCAGGTTGCTCCAAGCCCCTGTGTCCAACCTGGCCTTGAACACTGCCAGGGA
>JAVHNF010060888.1:0-11304 GCA_034783455.1 Micropsitta finschii | reverse complement strand
TGTTCCCAGCTGACATCCCCGTGCTGTCCCTTCTCTCTGCAGGGGAGATGCCATTTCCTACGCCCGCATCCACCAGCAGCAGAAGCAGATGGATGAAGAGAAGCTCACAGGGACCCTGGAGGGACAGGGTCTCTGAAGCACGGGAGCTCAGGGTAACCTCTCCTGGACGCTGAGATGGTGAAGCTGTGGAAATCCACTGCCCTTCCCTCCGCCCACTCCTGTCTCTGCTACACAATGATTTTCCTGGACACTACAGTGACTGGAAATCTCAGGAGCTGGGACGGGCTGTGCCCTCTTCTCACACCAGCATCCAGACCTCAGCGTGTTGGCCCCTTTCTCCTCCTCAGCTGGATATCTCACAGTCCCCTATTTAGGTTTTTGTGGTTTGTTGTTTGTCTTTTGGGGTGGTGGCGGAGGTGTTTCTTCTTCTCTGCAGAGGTGTTGGCTTTTGAGTGCTGTTACCAGCCTGAACAGATAGCCTTTCTTTGGAGTGATGCCTACAGGCAAGCGGAAGATGCAGAGCTCCTTTTGGAACTGCTCTCTGTATGGGATGAGGAGGGACAGAGCTGACATACCAACTCCTTGCCTGCACTGGTTTCATGGGAGTCAGGGAGCTGCTGGCCTCGCGCTAGGGGTGACCTGCCGTTGCACATTACGTGTTTATAGTAACACTCCCTGGTGTGGCCCTTCCCAGGTATAACACATGAACACAGGGTTTGGCAATGCACAATGATGCTTAAGCTTTGTCTTCTTCCACTGAATATGTTTTAATCTGCGTCCAGTTAGGGCAGGCATGGGAAAGGACTTTCAGCAAAAAACAATGCAAAGACCAGAACCATCTCTGCAGAGGAGCTGCCAGAGTTCTGGTGCAGATCCTGGTACCTACAAAGCACAGTCCCTGCTTCCTCTGCGTAGAGCTGCAAGCACTTAGTGCAATTTACTTGAATGACAACAATTAATTACTTTGTCTTAATAAGGGTGCTTTTCTTAAGCTTTGCTCTTTTCCTTTGGAAGAAGTAAATAAGGTTTGCTTTACCTCAGCTGGGAAAGGGTATGATTGCTTGAGCCAAGAGGGAAGTTTTGTCGGTGTTAAGGAGCATCCTTCTCTTGTGAGCCTGGAACTCTGCTCCATTATCTCTCACTCTCTGCTCCTGCTCCTGTGACCCATTCTTCCCCACAAGGGACCTGCTTTTTGCTTCTGTTTGGTATTGTCTTTGCTTTGGGCTCATGTTCTTTCTGTATTAATTGTGCTGGTTTTGTATGGGAAGGTAGCATACCCTTCCTTTGCAAACACAAAGTCTGCACAGTTTCAGTTTAGATAGCTGGGATGTCTCGCTTCTTTCTTTATTCCAGGCTCCATCAGTGCTTTTCACATCCTGTTTTCTGTTTGCTTTGTAACATGCAGAACAAAACTGCTCGCAAAGCTCAGATCCCCCTCTTCTTGTTATGGTTTCTTCTGTGGAGGTTAATTTTTTTTTTCCACATGATTGCTTTCTGTTGTCATTAGGAAAAGGGGGAATATTTTAGTCTTGTTTATTTACGTATTTTGCTGAGGGTCATTTTCTTTGGACATGGGAGGAAGGAGTGCTCCGTTTCCTGTCCTTCAAAGGATTGTCTCATCCCGCTGGGGGTGTCTCTGAACCCTCTGAGCCCTGGCTGCTGTGGCTGGGATGTTGTAACTGTAGAATCCTATTTCAGCCTTCAGAGCATTTCTCAGATTTCTGAAAAGTGTGCTGTCTTTTGACCCCTTTGTCTTCTTCTGAGCTACTGCCTTGACAAAGTTTGGTTTCCCCCTCTCCTGGGAGAGAGAAGGGAGGAACACTGGGCTGTAACTGCTGGGCTGGAGGTTTGTACTTGCTTGGCAGCCATGGCAGGCAGCAGCTATGGTGAGCAGTGGCAGTGGGGACTGCAGCCTGTTCTTCATCCTCTGCCCTGGGAGCAGAGCTCCTGCTGCCACCAACATTCTGTGGTCCCAGTTGAATTCCTGGGGTACCAGCGGGGTTATGCTGTGATCAGGGAAATGCTATTGGAAGCTGACTGCTGCCTGTCAGATGGGTCTGTCCACCAACCACTCGGCAGTTTCAGAGCAGTGTCGTGTTGAAAAGTATCTATATTACATGTCCTTCCTCTAGGTATGGTGTGTGTTCACATCGGGGGAACACCAGCACTTCCCTGGCAGGGCCTGGAGAGGTGGCTGGGTATGAAAGTAGCCTGTGCATTGCAGTAGGAGCAAAGTGGTCCCTGGAGATCGCCGGGCTAAGCTGCCAGCTAATGATAGCTCTTGTTTCTTCCTTGGAGTTCAGGGAGGTGTGAGGATTTACACCAGTCAGGAGCACAGCTTGGGTGTATTTACACACATGGGCCCCTGCAGCTGGATGCTGAGTAACCACTTTGTGCTAAGCCCCTTTCCTCTCGGCCTCTGAACCATAGTTGCTCTGGCACCAGCTTGTCTGGGATGCAGAGTAGGCACCGCTAGCCCAGATGCAGGTTGTTTCAATGAAAGCTGTGCCATTTCAGAGCCCCAAGTTCTGGGCTGATCCCTGCTGCTGCACTCAATACATGGGCCACTGTCAGGGAACACAGGCTCCTGCGTGGGTCATGCTGCCTGCAGCAGTGGGGTGCTGCAGGGGGAATACATGGCAGCCCGTGCGGTACCTTAGTGGTCGCAGCCTCTCTGCTCTTGGAGCCAGAGGTGTCCCTGTGCAGAACCTTTACTGGCTGGTTTGAGTGCTGAGTCCTGCCTAGCAAACAAGACATCTGCTGTCATTTCAGGGGCGTTTGGGAGCTTAAGTAGTGCTTAATAGAGGAATGTTGCATACTGATGCACGTAGCTACGAGCATGTCTTTGGTAGTGACTGCTTTAATCTGTGAGTAGTTCCATAGTAGCTTTAGTGACAGGAGATGAAAAGCAAAGCAGAGGTGATAAAGAAACATTTGCAGCCTGGTCTCCATCTGCAGTGCTGAACAGCAGAGCTTGTAGGACCCTCACTGGCTTCATCTGATTGTCCTTATGCCGCAGACCAGCAGCAGTCCCTGTTGCAGGCGGGTGCTGCTCCAGGTCACTTGGAGGGCTCATGAGCACAGAAGAGTTGTTGTGAGAGTTAGTGGATGGTCTGACCTCCATGTGGACATTTTTTGTGGAGATAGAAAGGACCTTTAGAGTAGTAGCATCACAGTAGTTATATGCCTATTCACAGTGCATGGCGGTTATTAATTTTGTTTAGAGGCACCATTGGGGTGCTTGGAGCTGTGTTAAGGATAAATGAAGTTAAAAGCCTGCTCTAGAGATAGATTTTACAGGCTCAAGCCAATCCCTGCTGATGGCATCCAGGCTAATGGATGGCTAGTCCACAGGGTCTCTACGGAAGAGGTTCTGCTTGCCAGGTCTTGGAAAGGCCTCTGGGGTACGATAGGGCAGAAGTTTTGTTACTTGAGAACTCAAGAGCGGGTGATGCATTGACCATAGTGAGTTGTTGATACCAAGTGTGGAAAGACACTGGCAGCACATGTGCACTTGGCAATGGACTGTTACACCATTCACCATGAGCTGTGCACTTCTTACCCAGGTGCATTTATACAGCTGCAACTCTTCCATGTCCCATTCAGTCATGAAGTTGACAGCACTCATGCATGTTAACTCCACTGTTCCCTGGGGCTGTCTGTTGGGCCTGAAGAGAAGAGTAGGAGCTCACCTTCTGCTGCGTACCAGGACCTCACTGCTCTGGGCAGGAGCTGATTTTGTAACACCAATTGATTCTCTGTGTGTGCAGTGAATAAAAAGACCATTCTACCTCTGGAAAGAGCCACTGTGATTTCTCAGACTCTAAAAAATGTAGCAACACTGCTCAGACTTTCTATATTGAAGAAAGGAGTCACTCAGAAAATACTTCTCCAATGAGGTTCTCACAGAACACGAAGAGCCCATCCTCATTTCATATTTGGGCACTTCCTCCTTAGGCCAAGCCTTGGGAAGCTCAGTTAATCTTTATCATTTTTTTTTAACTCAGGAAAAAAAACATCCACTTTCTTCAGGGAAGGGTTTAATTGAAGATATCAAGACCTGGTCCATAGCTATGTGAGCAAGAGCACACTTTAGCACAGGGCTACCAGAGATCCTGATCTTCAGAAGGTCAGTGGAAAGCAGAGGCTCTTCAGACCTCTTATAATCAGGCCATGCTTAGAAACATCATGTTCCAGCCAGGACTGAACTTTCTGGAAATCGGTCTAATGCTGAATTTTCTTTGTGGGTTTGATTTTTGCCCATCTGCTCCTCTCTCCTAGGCTGCTTTAAATCAGTGCTGTGATAAAGCATATCTTCAGGGATTTCTCTCATCTCCTGGTGTAGGGCTTCTAAATAGTAGCTAGCATATCTTGAGATCTGGGTCAAATACACGCTGTTACCCTGTGCTTCCTTGTCACAGTGGGCTGAATGTTCTGGGAGTGGGAGGACACAAGCATCTCCACCAGCTCTCAGGGTGCCAAGTGCATTTCAGGGGGTTGGACAAATGCTTGGGCAAATCATCTCCCAATTCAGCCTTTGTTGTTCTGCCCTTTTGGGAGAAGTTGTATGTGATACTCAGCAAGGCCATTTGTTCCTTCCATAACCACCTCCTGCAGCTGTGTTTTACCTGGGGTTAGGCTCTAAATAAATCATAATGTCCTTAGTCCTGCAGGACACACAGGAAAAAGGGATAAGACAATTTGCTACTAACTATGCAGTTGAAATCTTAAAGTAATAGAGGTGGAGGCTTCACACACAACTGTGATGGAGGGACATCCACCTTTCTTTATGGATGAGTAAAATCCTGTGGTGGGAAGCACCTACCCCAGTACAAAGTATTGTCAGAGCCCACCATGTCTTTCCAACCTGTACTACAGCTGAATGTGTGTCTGTTCCTGTTCTTTGTTTTGTCCTGAATCTTCTTTGTGAACTGTATTCGGTCTTGTTTATTAGGCTTCTAGTGTAATGCGTGTTTTTAGAGCAATAAAACGTGGCAGCTTTTAATACAAAATATCTGGCTCTGCCTCTTTCACAGTCCTTAAGTACAAGAGACTCATCTGGGAAGCTTCAGGCTGTTGTGGTTCCCTTGTCACAGTCCTCATCTGCCTCTCCCATCCCACCCGCCTGCAGCTCCCTTCTTTGCAAATCAAGGCAACATCTCGCAGTTGGAGGCAAAACTGTTTTATTCTTGCAACTACACGATGAACTTTTGCCAGAACAGCTACAGCTGCAAACTGTGTTCCAGCCAAACTTGGCCTCTCAGACTGCTTTGGTGGCTGCTGCATGAAGCACTTCTGCGGTTTTTTGTCCGCAGCACATATCTGACTTTTCAGGACATCTTTATATCTAGCCTCGTGCTAGTTACCTGGTCCCATGCCTTGGGTCGACCTGTTGCCCAGAGCGCAACGGGTAGTGTTGAATAATAGGAAGAGAAGGTAAAGTTCCAACTTCTACATCCAAAGCAAGATGATCATTGCTGCCCATTGTTCTCCTATTGCCTTCACAGAGAGCTCCAGCCTCTACCTCCATCAGTGTAAATTTTTTTTCTGTTGCCCTCGAGCATGTGGATTGGACTGGTAGCCTGGCACAGTTGGCACATGGCAGCTTCTACCTCATGAATGACCTCCGGCCAGTCCTGAAGAAGGCCTCTATCTGTTCGAGGGACCTGCCTTTGGTTTCTGGAACACAGCAGCCTGTGAATAAGATGTTCCCAGCACAGATGACAGCGAAGAACAGGAATGGCACCTCGAGGCCAAAGGTGTTCTAGAAAGTGGGACAGAAGATGTGAGCTGGTGCATAAGGTGTCAGGAGGGGCTGCAGAACCCTCTCTCAGAGCAATACCCACCACGGCCAGGAGGAAGGACTGGGTCAGGGCAAAGGCTGTCAACCAGCTCACGACGACACAGAGGCCTGAGGCTACCCCACGGGCTTTCAGAGGGAGGATCTCTGACATGAGCAGCCAAGTAATGGGACCCCAGCCCATGGCATAACCTGCAGGGAGGAAGGGTAAAGAGAGGCTGTTGAAGATTCGAAGCCTGCTGAGGAGTGCAGAAGACCCTTGTGCTATCCTGCCCCGGGCCACATCAATCTTTATTCCTGCCCATTCATGCTCTGTCAGCCCTCAGAGTGACTTCAGATGCTGTCTCTCTTGGTCTTCCAGGGATAACTGCCTCCCTTCCACCTCCAAGCCCAATCTCTTTGCTCCGTATCACCCTGACTGGGTAAGAAGAGTCCCCCCAGCCTGGCACTCAGCCCTGTGCTGTGGGTCCTGGGCTCTCTCACTCTCTGTACCTACCCATTATGAAGAACATGGTTGCCAGAAGGGGGATGAGGGTGATGTAGTTTGTCAGCTCAGCAAAAGGGTTGGCAGAGCTCGCCAGGGTCTTGTTGGCAATGGTGCCATTCTGAGAAGCTGGCACAAAGTGAATGTAGAGCCCCATGGTCAGGTTTGAGACCAACATGACACCAGCTGTGGAGAGATGCAACAGCACAGTGGGACTGATGGGTGAGTGATCCTCTCCGTGCCAATGACTGATCTCCTGGGAACACCTCTGCTTAGGAGCTGAGTCACCACCAAAGGAAAGAGACCTTCCCACTCCCTGTCCCAGTTCTGTATGGCTGAGCATAGGAGGAGTTTCCACTCCTGCATGTTTGCAGAGCTCCTGCAAGTCCTTCCTTGCACAACAGTACACAAGACGTACCTGATACAAAAAGAAGAATCTTCCTCCCAGCTTTATCCATTGACACAGCAGCAATCGCCACCGAGAACAGACGTACCAAGCCAACAAGAGCTGCATCATACTCTGGTTTCTGCAATGGCAAAAGCAGTGGGGAAGCTGAAGTGAGGGAGCTGGGGAAAGAGCAGGTTCCTACATTGTTGCCTTGACTCTGGCTGATGACTTTGTCAAAGCTGTTCTCCTATAGTAAAAGAACAGAAAATCTGAAGCTCAGAGAAGAGTAGGGAAACAGCGGGGCCAGTCCTGCTCCCCAGCCTCATGCATCCTCACTGGCTACTGCTGCTAACCAAGTGCTTTAAAAAATGCCACAAAGTTGGGGTTGTGGGGCTGCAGGGGGCATGGAGCACTGGGCAGCTGTTGCTGAGGTCAAGGCAATGGGAGCACGAACCTGACCCCAGGGCTCACCAGGATGATGGAAGTTTTCTTGAATATTGACTGCAGGTACACAAGGATGCAAGTGACACCCGAGAGCTGCTGCAGGAACCTCATCCCCCCTGCGATCAGGATGGGCTTGTAAAGGAAGGGGTCCTTGATCTCAGCACAGGAAACACGCTGGATCTGGAAGGGACAAAGCCAGGAAACCAAAGTGTGACTCCCTCTGGGCACCACCGTGGCTCCCAGAAGATGGCTTGGGACTTGCTTAAAGGAGGTTGGATTGTGTGGCTTCCAGCTAACATCCCCCCATGCTGGAGGTGAACATCCTCACCTGCTTCCTCACGCTGTCCTTGATTTGCTCATACTCCTGTGTGTAGTCCGTGTCCTTGCCCCGCAGCCAGCACAGTGACCCCAAGGCCTCACCCTCCTTCCCCTGGGAGAGTAGGAACCGGGGCGAGCTGGGCATGAAGCAGAGCAGGATGCTCATGGCAAGCACGGGCACCTCCCCAGCGACGGCCAGCCAGCGCCAGTCCAGCACCAGCCCTGCCAGAGCAGCACAGTCAGGAGCAGAAGGCACATGGGGAAGGGTGTCCTGGTGCCTCCACATAGGCAATCCCACAATTTATAAAGCCAGCAGAGGAAAAAATTGAGTTATTGCACTTATTTTTCTCCTAGAAAAGAAGCATTTTCAGCTGACAATACAGGGAAATTCCAGCAAGCTCCCCAGATCTTAGAGTATCCAGCAAGATCCTTCAGCAACCAGGGCACATGCTTGCAGGAGGTGCACATACAGTTCATTGTGTGCTGCTTTTCATCCCCACAAAACCTTGGCAGGACCTGGGTCTGTAGGTGTGGTAATGGCCATGGGTCCATGCAGGTTTTGGGTTTGTCCCTCTGGGTACACACACACACACACGAGTGCAAGTCACACAGGGGTGATCCTGTCCAGGCCCCCTTTGCACACCTGGGTTGGTGGCTGTGAGGGAAAGGAATTAATCAACTTGCTGACAAAGTTTAAAATAAACTCCCCTTCCTCAACGTCCCATGAGGGTTTCCTGCCCTCTGAACAATGAGATACTTGCCCAGCGCATACAGGACGAGGGAGCCCAGCACTGCCATCATCTGAGGACAAGCACCCAGTGTGCCTCTGACCCCCGGATGGGAGATCTCCGAGATGTACACCTGGAGTGAGACAACACCCACTTAACAGAGCTCCAAAACATGGCTGTTGCCACCAAAACCTGAACTCTGTCACCACTGTGGCCAAGGAAAGCCCAAATTGCTGGGAAACTGTCCTCTAGGGGTGGGAACCTGACTGGTCCAGCACCAGGAGCCTTGCAGGCACCACCAGTTTCCTCCCTCTCCCAGCATGGGAGAAGTGCTCCAGCAGCACGCTCAGACTTCATCACTGGGAAGTCGTGCCACAGGGTTGCTCAATGCTCGCCTCCCCCTCTGCATGGGACATGAGCTCAACGTTTGGTAAGTGCTGCGGGAACCACTGCTCAGAGGAACAGGGCAGGGCTGAGCACTTGCCTTCCCTTTTCTGCAGGCAAAAGAAAGCCCAGCACGGTGGGACTTTCCAGGGCATCTTCCCCAGCCTCAGTCACCAGCCACAACGCTGGAGCTCTGCTCATGCCTTCAGAAAGCAACCCCCCTCTCCGGCCCTGCGACCCCCTGGCAAGCTCCCTTCAGTGGCACATTACCGGGATGGAGGCGGACGTCACGCCGCCAGCATAGCCTGTGAGCACGCGGCCCAGCAGCAGCATCCCAGTTCCCTGGGCACCGGCCATCAGTGCGTATCCCACGGCGGAGGGCAGTGCCGAGAACAGGATGCTCAGTTTGCGGCCCAGGAGGTCATTGAGGAGCATGGTGCTGAGCCCCCCTGCAGCCGCCCCCAGCATGAACACCGACTGCGAGGGACACAGAGAGGGGGCCCGATGGGTTTGGGCTCCCTCGGCTCTGCCTCCCTCCCCAGCAGGGACAACCCCGCTCCTTACCCCGAACCAGGATGCTGTGTTCTGGTCCAGCCTCAGCGCAGGGCTGGGGTGAGCCTCCAGGGCAGGGATGACGGGCGAGGGGTAAACCAGGGCAAAGCCGAAGCTGAAGTTCCCCAGCACAGCGGCGAACACAGCCAGGTAGAGCCGCTTGTTGTGGAGGCTCCTGAGGGAGGGACAGAGCAGGAAGGAGGGGTGCCCTTATCGCACCCAGCAGAAAGTTTAACTCTGTCCTGCAGCTTCCCCAGCTTTGGCGGAGACTCTCGTGACACCAGTGTGGTTTCCTGGGGAATGGTCCTGCACAGCACCAGGCTCAGGGTTTCTCTGAGTGGAGCAGCAGCTGCTGCTGCTGCCGTGTGGTGGGGAGCAAGAGCCCATACCCTGGGCACTGCCGATGTTCTCCTCTGCAGCAGGCAGCTTTCAGAGGGTTCAACAGACGGAGAAAAGCAGAAGCTGGAGCCAGGCAGCAGCCGGCTCGTCCCGGTACATCAGGGAGGGGGTTCTTTTCAAGACCCCCATCAGGAACATGAATCCCCATGGGAGTCGGATGGCCCAATAGCACACAGAGCCACAGTTCTCCCAGGCAGGCTCATCCAGCACTGCACACCCTAGGCAGGATGAGACCCCATCTCAAGACAACTCATGAATAAGAGCAGCATGAAGCAGCTTTTCCACCAGCTCCCCCCAGCCCAGTGCTCTGGGGATGGGGGGCACAGCCCACCCCGCAGGCAGCCCCACGGCCCAGCCTGGCCCTTACTGCAGGTATTCCCCATGGATTTTCTTGCCATCGTTCTCGGGAAAGGTCCGGTATGAGGAGCTCGTCCTTCTGGTGAGGGGCTGGCGTGCGCTCGGCTCCATGGCAGTGCTGTGGCCGGTGCCTGTCACCCTGTGGGTGCTCGGGGCTGCGGGCAGGGAGGAAGAAGCAGCCGGAGGCACCAGGGGGGAGGCGGCCTTGCCTAATCACAGAAATCTGTGCCTCGTGGGCTCGCACCCGGCTGCCTGCTGGGGAGGAAACGGGGGGGGGGGAACACCACTCAGCAACGAGCCATGGGAGCACGATGGTGCCATGCAGCCTGCACCTTGCTCCCAGCCAGCGCCTGCTCCTCCCAGCTCACATCACCACAAATGCCCATTGCTGCAGTGGCACTTCCAGGGACAATCCTTGCAGGGCCATTTCCTTTGCTGAGGCCACTTCTCTTCCCTAGGAGAATTATTAGCAATTAAACTGGCCAAACACTGCTTCTTTTTACAAGGGAAAATTGCATCTGTCTGAGCCTGGGGAAAGGTTTTCAACACAGACCAGAAATGAGAAAAAGGAAGGAGAGGAAATGAGAGGGAGGTGAACATAGAGGGAGCAGGTGAGGGGGCTGAAGAGTACTGATGAGGATGGAAAAGGGGAGGGTGGCATCTCTGCTGGGAGCTCTGGGCTGCCCACCCTCACCTTAATGCCCCAGCTCCATAGGGCTCTGCAGGCAGCTTTGTGCTGGGGCATCTGCAGGTCCCAGGGAGCTGCAAGGTCCAAACTCACCCTGTAGCACCTACTGGTGTTGCACTTAAATTAGCAAAAGATGTCTTTCCCTAAACAGCTGTAGTGCTCCTCTTATTTCCATCATTCACCTTAGTCCCTGGTGCTTTTGGGACCACGTGGAGGGTTTCTGCACCCCCAAGCCTGCATGGGAGCTCCCAGTGATGCTTTGGTGTCAGCCAGGATCTCTTCCCTCCATGCAATCTGGTTCCCCTTCTGTAATGACCAAGAGCTACATTAAGTGTCTGATCGATAGTGGGGATTTATTGCTGACTCAGGCACTCGGTGCTGTGATTTCACTGCAAGAAGCCCAAAGGCAGAGTGGTGGTGGAGGGGGTGGAGGGCTGCAGGACGGAGCTGCTGGGGCTGCTCTGGCTGATAAAAGGCTGCAGGTTCTGATCATGATGGTGCTTTCCAGGGAATGTGGTTTCTGGAGCTGAGGCTGCTGCAAGGTAAGGGCTGCTCTCCTTTTCCTTTCTGACCCTTGTTTTTGCTATAGGTATCTCTAGCAAGGAGGAAGTTCCGGGCTTGCTATTTTCTTATCTCTGGCCTTTCCCATTGTGGAGCTGCCTGGCTGCTGCTTTTTGGGTCTCTGGTGGGGTCTGTATAGCATTAATAATTCTTTGTAGCTGATACTAAACATCAGTTTTGGCTGTTACACCAAGTGTTACC
>JAVHNF010060879.1:34997-45969 GCA_034783455.1 Micropsitta finschii | reverse complement strand
CCTGGCCAGCTTAGGCCATCGTTAGTTACCACAGAGGTCAAATGTATGCTCTAAATTCTTCCTGAACTCAGAAGTGTTAGGCAGGTGTTAATGAGGCCAAGTTTCAGCTATCAGTTAATGTAATTGAACTCTCTCCTGGTTGCCACAGTTCATAATGTGATCAGACCTAGTGCAGGGAAATGGAGAGCGTGGTGGTACCCAGCTCTCTTCCCTGGCAGGGTGCTGGGTGTAGTGCTGGTGCATCTGCCCCCCAGGAAGGTCTGCCTTAAACACCTGGGCATCATACAGTGTGATGCCTTCACCTTCTGATTACTTTGCTTCTCAAAAGAATGACTAAAAGTGACTAGTCTTGTGTTAAGCTCCTCTATCATTAGCTCATTGGTTTCTTGCCTGATGCTCTCCCTCTGTCTCCAGGCTGCTGCACCATCCATTTTCTGAGAGGATGCTCTATGCCTTATTAAGTCAGTAGGCTTATTCTAGACTTACATTTTTCCTGGAACTTCTCTGGAATGAACATGCTTCAGGGCCAAGATCAAGGGCTGTACCACAGAGGACTTCATGCGTCCTCCTGGCACTTTTGACTTTCTCAGCCTTACGTACAGGCACAAGGGCCTGAATGTCCCACTGCAGTGCACTTGGTCTGTTGTCAATATCTGCCCAAGCAAAGGTGTTTGTGCGTTGATGGTGAGTTCTTGTGTGTGACTTGCTAATGTCACTATTTGCCTCAGAGTGTCAGTAGCTGGTTAGAGTTTCTTGGAATGAAGGAAGCATTGACTGTAAGTTGCTGCAGCTGGTATCTAATTACAGAATACATTGGGAAGTACTTGGGCAGCAATCCAACAAAGCACTTAAGCACCCAGTCACTTTTAAGGAAAGGCCCCTTGACTGGGATTGCTCGTGCTCTCAGACATCATCAGAAGTGTTTGATAGCGGACCAGGACTTTCTCTTGACTACTTCAGCACATCCATCTCATTTTCTGAAGTGACTTGAGGAGCTGGGAGTTCAAGGTTGACTGGAAGTCTGCAGGAAATAACCTCCTAAATCACTGCTGTACTTTGAAACGTCTGCTCAGCCGGGCGGCTGCTTTTGCTGTTCTTCATCCTTGCTGTGACAAATAAAAATATGGCAACTTTTAAACCTCTGCTAAATTCTGAGGTTGGCCTTTGCCCATTTAGGTGTTGCTCTTGCAGCGGAGTCACCCAAGGTATTCTAATACGTAATGGTTGGAGTGCTGTTCACAAATGCAGACAGAATGCAGTTTTTCAACTATGTCTTGCTAGCAGGGAAAGGGGACAACTGACAGAAGGGAGGTTGCAGTGAGAAGTGATAGGAATGTCTTAACCTAGCTGGGATAACAAATTCAAAACAGCCTTTTGTCTAATGCCCAACTACAATCATTGTAATCATTGAAAACCAAGGCTTGAGAAGTCTTGTGAACTAGTGAGAACATGGAGTCACACTCAGGGTAATAATGCATTGCTTTAGTGTGGTGAAGAAGAACTAAATCACAAGTGGAGGTTCTGGTTTAGGACTGCTGGTTTTAAAGTTTGAATTAGAAATCCCAGTTTTCTCAGAACCTAAATGGGAGGGTGGAGGAAAAGCCTTGGCTATCAATTCTACTCAACCTTTCTGTCTGGACAGGAGCAAATGGCTGGGTGCACAGGTCTTTCAGTTCACTCACCAATAAAACAAATACCTCTTACTTAAGAAGAGTTCAGCAGAAGTTTGTGATCAGAAGATAGGGGAAGCACAGCCTAATCCACTGAGTCCTGTACTATTTCAGTGGTTCCCTGTCTTTTCCTAGACAAAATACTTTGATCCTTCCACAGATACCTCTGACATGTGTGTTCATCCCATGTTTCCTTTGATTGCTTGTTCCTCCGCATTGCAGCTGCTGCTTTGACTGCACTCTAATTCTTGCTGTGCTTCCTCCTCCCCTGCCTTCCTGTTTCCAGACTTTATCTGCATGGTTTCTTAGCTTTCCTTATGTCATGCTAGCTCTGAATGCTGATGCAGGACTCCACCAGGATGCATGACCTGGTGCGGGATCCCTCCTCTGCCCCACTTCCATCAGCAATGCACCCACTCCCTGGGTACCAGTCTGATTTACTGGGATGCAATATGCTGTGTCCTGCTGATACAAGTGAAGCTCTGAAGCAAATTGTTCTCAGATCAGAGATGTCCCTCATCAAGGGAAATCTTGCAAGGTCCATGTTTCTAACTGATGACTCTTTCCTGTTAGTGACATATTTCTGATGGACTTCTTTGATGTGTTGGTGTGGTCAAGAGGAAAATCACATTCAAAAAGGAATTCACAAAGGAGGTTGTGACAGAGCATTCACCTCCTGGAAATCTCTGTCCTTGTTCCAGGTTTATTTTTAGACTGTAAAAGAATGCTGTTTATCTAGAAGTTCTACGCAGTGGTCCTCTGTATGGTACTGGCCACCAGCAAATAGCTGTGGTAACACTGAATGACAGGTACTTGAATCTCTGAGCAAATAGAGCTGGGCTGAATAGGAATTACAAATAATTGCTCGAATTCATAACTGATTTCCAGAGGTTACCCACCAGTCAAGCGTTTGTCACCTTCCTCATGCCCCTGAGTGCCAGTAGTGGGGGGAAAAGGGATTGTTATGCCAAAGTAATGAGAAAGAGGTCAGAAAGTTTGATAAGAGCAGGAAAAGTCATTTCCTGTGATATCATTAGCAGTGTTTCAGAGAGCAGGTTCAGTAATTGCTATGGTAATTCTGAATGGATTTTGACTGTGGGAACACGTTTTTAAAGTTGTAGCATCTTAGCTAGCGGGAGAGAATTCCATTAAATAAGGCAGCATGGTGTTACGGGGGAAATGGTCTGGGGGCTTGGGAGCAGAGGTTCTGCTCTGTGCTTTGTAACTTCGCCAGGCCTCCATTTTTCTACTCATAATAGTGTATTGCAACATATATGCATCAGTGAGCAAGTACAAAAGCAAATTGCGATGTAGGTACCTACCAAGGTGACATCTCAGGTGGAGCAGATCTGCTTTGCAAATATTTGGGCAAGTGTGTGTCTGTACAACAAACATCCTGCCTTTGCTCTTGCTGCACAAACTGCAGAATGAGAAAGGTGAGAAGTGCTCTTTGTATGGGCAGACACAAAAGTCGCTTGAGTGGGTCCTGGTTTTGAAAGCATGAGCTCTAATTGAGTTAAGAGCAGACCTTCTGATGGTGCTCCTGGGAGCACAGATAGGATGTAGTGTTGTGGGCTTTCTCCAGGCTGTTTCTGAGCAAACTTGCTGGTGTTTCTTTGGTTTCCAAGAGATGCTTTTAACCTTCAAGAGAATGAAAGCTGCTGCAAGTCTGTGTGCATGCAGACACACTTTGATTTTCACTGAGGCTGCTGCTCCTAGCTATGTTGCTTCTATTGAGCTTTACTACGTCCATCTTTGGGGTTAGAAAGACCAAAGCCTGCAAGTCCCTATATGCTAGACAGCAATGAGGAGAAGACACTCTTCAGTCTGTTTTACCTCCCAGTGGCTGCTTGGTTGTTAACTCTTCTTTCTTCTCTCCAGATGCAAACAGATGACCTACCCAGATGACCTGCCCCAGATCTCTGTGGTCTTTATATTTGTAAATGAGGCGCTGTCTGTCATCCTGCGCTCTGTGCACAGCGTTGTGAATCACACCCCATCACACTTGCTCAAGGAGATCATTCTAGTGGATGACAACAGTGACAATGGTGAGCACAAGTAACTTTTTCTGTAAATACCATGTGGTTAATGGGCATCCAAACAGCGTTTGGTCACTACTAGCTGAAATGCCTTTCCTTCTTTAATGTCGGGGTGAAACAGCGTTGAGTCATTCTGCATTTAGACAGCCAGGGGAGGAAGGTCATACATGCAACACTGATTTATGGCTAACAAGCAAGATCACAAGATGGTGTAGATTAACATACCTCTTATTGAAGTCAGTAGAATTTACAAGAGTTTGTTGATGAGAAGGTTGATTGAGCCATTTACACAAATTTGTGAGTAAATATGAACAATTTGTATAACAAATAATCATGATGTGGATAAACCATGCTGATTTCTTTGAAATCCCCACAGGATGAATGGCATTTGTATGGGCAATCTTCATCTAGAAATGACACTTTCCTCCAGATTTTCAGATCCAGAGGAATATCATCATTAATAGACTAAAAGTTTAAATTCTGCTTCCAAGGAAAAGTGCAGCAACAGATTCTTCAATTTTGAGCTAGGGAGTAAATTAAGACTATGAGAATGAAAAGAATGGGCACAAAGTACATGCCTATTTCAGGCTATCTCAGTCATTAATGTAAAAACACCACTTCTGTTACAGCACTCAAAACCCAAAATATTGGTGAGCATAAAGGTGCTGTTGATCAGCACCTTTCATAGGACTGGAAGTTTGAAGAACTTTAAGGATACAGGTGACTGGCAGTGTTGTTGTGATTTAACTTGTTACACCTTACACTGCTGCAACTGATGCATCTTCTCAAATCATATTAAAGTAAGGCTCAAGTTTAGCAATTCTTCCACAGATGAACAGCTTTAAATCACTCAGTTTTAAGTTGCCATTTCTCTTCCAGATCCCCAAAGAGAAAGGAGGGTTGAGAGAACCAATCACTAAAAAATAAGAGCCAAACAAAAATAAGTTCCCAATCCTATAGATTTAAGAATTTTTTTGTCCAGTTCTGCTTTCAGTTACAGCAGTGTAATCTATGGAGTAATCATGTAAGATTGCAAAGTGTTGAGTCAGTATAATACAGAGGAGAACTGGACGCACTGTTTCTCAGTGAACTCTTATATGGCTTTTCTCTGTCATTCTTCTAGATAGCTGGAGATTTATCAGGTCTTTGATTTCACTGGTAATGATTCTACTGTGTAATATAGATCAGAAGAATGAGGCTTCTAATGTCCTGGAAGCTTCTACTAGTTTTCCTAATAAATGTATTTGAGTTAAAGCCTCATTATGAATAAGCTGCAGTGTAAATGAGTTACCAAACTAGATTGAGTTAAAAAAATAGACCATTTTGGTAATTCGCCCGTTCATAAGCCTATTGAAATGAAACTGAATAAAGGAGTGAATGAGTTCTGCTCCATCTGTGGTTGAATGCCTGAAAATGAACAAAAGAGAAGAAGTCTATTTGAAATCTTCAATATCCATTTAGTTCAATGGGGAAGAAGCCTAGTATTGAGGAGTTTTAATTATATTTAAGGGTAAACCTTTAAAATTAAGGCAAATTTATCGTGAGCTGAATTAGGTCTTGACCCAAAATCCATTGAGGTTATTTTTCAAACTCTTAATGAATAGCATAAATCAGAAAAACAAACCACCAGACTGTAAAAAATTGCAGACTGTTACAGTGCCATAAGGTCAGAATTGCTCTTCCAGAGGCCAGTTGTACCCTAATGCAAATAATCAGAGAGTTAAAATAGTGATCATTTAATGATATTTATACAAAATACCCCTTCAAAACAATACTCAAATCCATGAGATTAAACCTGTGAAGGTCTCTCTGAGCTGAACCCCCCTGGAACTACTCCATGCCACAGCTGTGGTACTTGGTTTGCATCTGCGAGACTGACTGTTTAGGAATAGTTAAGGATGTCTTTCCCTTTTGGTTGCAGAATAAATGAAAGTAAAGCATAATGTTTCAGGGCTTTTCTCATTCTGAATGTTTACTCGGGTGTTTTTTGTCTTGCAGTTGAGCTAAAATTCAATCTGGACCAGTATGTCAATAAAAGATACCCAGGGCTGGTGAAAATAGTGCGCAATAACAAACGAGAAGGGCTGATTCGAGCCAGAATCCAAGGCTGGAAAGCAGCAACATCTCCCGTTGTTGGGTTCTTTGATGCTCACGTTGAGTTCAACATTGGCTGGTAAGTTGTTGGCTGTTCCCACAGGGAGAATGGTACTGTTACACCATGCTCTTTGTCTCAAAGGCTGCGAAAGAAATTTGCTCAGTAACAGGAAAGCTGCATAACTGTAGGGGTGAGGCTGTAGGCTGCTGTTATCACATTAACAATTGCTTCTGAATAATGATCTTGATTATTGCAGCATTTATGACAATCTTTTGCAATGGCTGCAAGATGCATAGGAAAACTGTTGTGCCTGCTCTGGTACAGCTCAGTGGAGAGAGAAGTAGTTTAAACCAAAATGAATCCAAAACCGCCAAAGCAGTCAAATGGGGAGACACCATTAAAGAGGCTCAGGGCTGGTGGCAGATGCATGCTTGCAAGTACTCTTTTCTTTTATCTCTTGTAATTTTCTACAGTTCCTTCTTAGAAACTTGAATACCAATCTGATTTCCTCATAATTTTCTTTGCATTTCATTTGAGGGAAACATTGAATTATTTCCTGCACTTTTAATGGGGCTTGAAATGAGCACGCCTTTCCTCATCCCCTCTGTTTCTCAAGGGAGCAGTATCAGCTGTGGCAAGCCAGTTTTGGGCTTAATGGACCAGATCTGCAGTTGGAGTAAATCTTTGTAGCACCACTTAGTGGCCGATGTTTAGCATTACTGGAAGTCGGGACTGGAGCAACTGGTATGTGTTGTCAGCTGGAAAAGGGCTGCTGGGACCTTCAGTGTGTAAAATGTGCATTTTCCAAAGATAGACTTGTCTTTGGTGCTGATGATGCAGGGTTATGGTGGAGCTGATTATGCTCTGCAGTTCTGGGAGATATCCCCAAATTAAAACTAAAAATAGCTGTACTTACAACCAGAGATAAACTTAATTGCAGAGGAGTGGAGTGTTTATTTTGTATTTTCATGAATATCTTGATAAGATGGAAAATGCAATAAAATAAGTCTTGTAGTGCAGCTGGTTTATGTCCACCATGAGTTTTTTCCCCCAGGACTATGAAAGACCATAATAGCAGTTGTAGTAATTTTCTAGAAGCTTAAGAGCTGGTTTAATTTATTTATTTACTTTTAAAGCAGCTAGATATTTCAAATCATTGCAACTGTTCATGCAGTGTAACATCAGCTGTTGGACAGGATCAGGGACTGGGGGGAGTGTGCTGAGGGTGCTGCTCCAGTGCTTCTCCTGCCCAAGCTAAGGTTTTCTGACCCTTGCAGAGAATTTTGTTACCACTTCTGGACAGGACATGGAGATCTTACTGACGTGCTGTGCCCAGAGAAGCTAGGCGGTGGCATCAGTAAGGATGAAGGGGGTTTTATTGTGGCTTTTAGGTTGGTTTGGAGTTTCTTAAACCTCACTGCTTTGCATCAAGATCAGAAATGGTTGAGATCAGGGTGGCAGGAAGCTGGACTACTCAGTAAATAACAATGTGTGTGTATCAGAGGTAAGAGCATTTGCATTTACTGCATCCTCCCTGGTGTTCTCTGCTTTCAGCAAGTGTGTTGAAGTCTCAGTTCAGTCTGTGCAGCTGCTGTGAGACCACTTAGCTTCTGGAGTAGCCTCACAGGATGAACGAGAATAGCAAATGTGCCCTGGAAGCATCACAGATCCCTTTGTTTCAGAGCCACATATGGAGGCTCAGAGTTCCCTTGTGGTGTTGCTGCTGTTGTTCCCCTCCACCTCTGACAGCCATCTCATGCCTTGTTCTACTTGTTTCCCCGTAGTTTCAATTCTGTCCACCTGTGCACACGCAGTGCCTTGTCATCTCAGTTTCCATCTCATCTTTTACTAGGAGGACTGGAAATCCTTCCATCTGGATGCTTTGCTTTTTCCCACCAGGTTAACATTACCCCTACTCCATAACCCTATAAACACAGTAGTAATGCGGCAGTATCTTGCTAAAGTACTGCTGTTCTGTTCTCCTGTTAAGTCTCATCTTGCATTAATATTTCCCCCATTTTCGATGTATATTCATGTCTTCAGAGGCCACTTGGATTGCTCGCACTCAAAGTTGTCTATGGATTATTTGTGAAGCAATTAAAAAGAAGCCAGTTCCTTTACCACAGAACAGAGCATTAGCTTTCTGTTTGGTTTGCGTTCCATCTAAAATTCAAGTACCAGCAGTGCAATTTCAGTCCTCCAATCTATGGCTGCTTTACCTGCCTAAGCAGTTGGCAGATTAATTCATAAAGAATCATAGAAAGACTTAATCACTTTCTCATGAAACATGCAGGACACTGACAACAAAAAACCCTCTTCTTTAAATAATAGTTGCCCCATTTGTGAGTGACCCTTTGCCTTTCACTGCTTTATAGCATTTTATGGGCTTTCACGGCATTACTCTCTAGGGACACTTCTTGTAAACTAAAATGCAATCTGGTAGGATGTAAAGAAATGCTCCACAACCTGGCAGGTCAAATTAACTATTGAATTATTTATTTTGCTGTGCTTAATTGCTGCTTTTTTGCCTCTCAGGTGTTGAAATGTATTAGTGCAGAGCAGAGATTTTCTACTGACCTGTTCCCCTTAAGGCTTCTGATAACGTGAACCAATACTGCTGCTGTGAGAGCAGAAGTGGAGAGGACTAGCTGAAAGGGAGGCCAGTACTATGGATTCTCAAATGGAATCTTAAGTTAAAATTACATGATAACGTATGTGTACAGTTCACATGTAAAATTCTACCTGCCCTGCAGTAGAACCATGTCTGGTTTTAACTGTACTTAATGTCAAGAGGAGTTAGCAACCCAGCAGAACCAATAGGTATGAAAAGCTCCTGTGCATTCCTCTCTGGGGGTATATTTAAGCTTGTTAATTCAGTTTTCCCTTCAGTCCTCTGAAGATTTCAGCGTTCCTGCTCTTACTTTTGTATTAGGTCCACCCACTGTGCTTTAAGCAACACACGGTAACAAGGAGTACAGACCATTGCCTCCTGGCTGCTAATTGTGTTGCAGAAGATGTAGAGCATTATATAGACTCCTGTCTTTGAGAGATGGGAAAGAATAAGATGACAAGGGGAAGAGAACTTCACTACATTATATCTGGGAGCAGGAAAGAGAGATAGCAGAGATAGGGTGTTATATCTCTTGGTAAGGAAAAGGACACATTTAGTGGAGGAGAGCAGAAATCAGTAAGAGAAAGGCAGAGACCACAGTATATTAGCAGCCATAAAGAGGGTACTAGGAGCCATAAAGAAGACATAATGATAGAGTATTATACTTGCATTCTATCTTACAAATTGCTTTTGCTCCTATCACAGTGGTAGTATCAGAGTGCTGAATGGAGTTATGCAGTACCATAGTAATTAAAATTTTGCCAGACAAAGGGGGTGTATCAGTAAGGAAGCAGTGGAGTAAGAGGATTTAATCACAAGATTTCAATATACCAGGGAGATAGAGACAGCCCGACACAAGAAAGAGGACCTGAAATACTGAGTATCCATCAGATTGTGCCACACACATCCCATCATTATGCATTGTCCCTAAAGTTGGCAGTGCTTTATAAATATAAAAAAACTGGTATTTTAATGAACTAAGAAGAGCTAAAGATCAGGATCCCCAGGTCTATGGATAGTACTTTGCAGATCTTATTTTATACTGCAATATGTGGTGCCATTTGCTGTTGTGACCATTAGCAACAGATTCTCAAGAAGATGTTTTAAAGGAAAAAGGAAGTTGATTTCCTCCTATTCTTCTATTGACTTTGATTATCCCAAGTACTCTGTAACACAAACATGGTTATGGGAAAGCTCCTTGTTAATATTTTCATGTTAACAAGCCAATCTCTGGAAGCATCAAACTCCCCACATCCCCATTCAAGCTCAGGTGGCTCTTTGGATGGTTCTCTCCTTCTAGTGAGAGAAGTGCTCAAGTGAAATTGTGTTTGTACTCCTCCTGTGCAGTCACTCCCCACTGGAGGGTTTACACTATCCCTCCTGCTCACGTACCAGCATGCCTGGTACCATGGTAAGTTTGACCTGGAAGTTTTACATATGCAAATGCAAAGAAAAGAGCAAGTGTTTATTAAGGGAGTTTTTTTCTCATGCAAAGCCTCTACCAGCACTTAGGATCCATTTGGTAATTTAATGCAATACACGTTTTAGATAGAAAAAAATGAACTAATATTATCTGAGTGAAGAGGGAAGTGTGCAACAGAAGCCATGTGCGCCTTTCAGATTCGTGGGACAGTGCCAGCGTACATACAAGAGGACATGCCAGAAAAGCAACTTCAACTATTCATCTACCTAAACAACCTAGAGTGTTCACTGATGCATCCTCATTGCTTTTCAGTGGTGCAGAAAAGAGCTGTTCAGATTTGGCAGCGTAAGAGCTGATCTTTAACTCTCCAGCAGGCGTTTATGCTGCATTCACTCCATTCTGGCTGAGGGCTACAGGTCTGAAACCCCCCCTGGAAAACAGGAATGCTGATAGAGATGTCAGGTAGAACAGATGGGAATTTCTCTCTCCTCTTAAAGACCAAGAAAGGGAGTACGAAATTTAGGGCGTTTTTCAGTTCCCAGAACACTTATTTACAGGAGAAGCATCCTGCATGAAATATTCCTCCATTGGCCTCAGTGAAGAATTATGAATGTCAGTAGATCTGCTTGTCTGCATCTGATAAATGTTACATCATCAGTGAAATGTGAGATAGTGTAAATACACATGCAGAATAAGCTCTCAGATTGCATGAGGTTTATTCTTACATTTCTGTGTTAAGTTTTTACTTTGCGGTACCTGACAGTGGTACAGCCAGAGTAAGGTACAGTGTTAAACCCACTGAGCCATAAAATCTAGAAGATGAGGCCATGCTGTGTTTCATATATGACTTATGAGGACTCTTCCTTAAGTCTTTGCAAGCAAAAAAAATAATAATCTGATTTGTGAAATGGGAGGAAAAAAATTTTTTTTTAATATTATTTCATTTTTTTATTAAAGTAAAAATTTTTAGTAGTGATGGTGAAGAGGAAGAAAAGACTTATTTATCTCAAAAGAACCCACAAATCAGCGTACTTGGGTACCTGCTTGGACAGGGCAGGATTTAAGAGAGATGTTTTCCAATGCAGTTCCTGTCAGGAAATTTGTACTTTTGAACAAATTCAGGACAAATGACAT
>JAVHNF010060876.1:16794-28843 GCA_034783455.1 Micropsitta finschii | reverse complement strand
TCTGTCTTGCAGGCAAGAAGGGCAATGTGGCAAATCCCATATTCCACACAAGGAAAATCTTGATCCTGGTAAAAAACTCACATTAAATCCTCATGCTTTTAATAGTTCTTTCCTACTTATTATTGTTTCTCTCTTCAGAGTCACTGTTACTACCTTCAGAAGTAGCACTTCCACTTGTGGTCCTGATGTTCCCCATGTCCTGCACTCAGAGAGGAACTTTCAGCATTGATGGTCACCAAGGAGGTGAAAAAGTTGAATATCCACACTAGTGCAAGCCCACATGCCAGAATCTAATCAGATTTTGGTAGGAGTCTACAGGAGGACGTCTAGGAAGCAACTGCACCTGAGGAAGACAGAATGATGGCAGGGAAAGCACTAGGGCAGCTAAATGAACTGGAGCTAACAGACAGGGCCACATAGACAGGGTTCCTGGGGAAGAATGCCAAGTTTGACAGGCTGAATGCAGCAATTTTGGTTGATAACTAAATACATTTCAGAGGTGACAGTCCTAACTGTCTAGTGGGAATGATCACATGCTTTGAATCTTAGTAGTTCAACCTTACATTGCAAGGAATGGAGACATAAAAAGTAGGCAGCAAAAATGTATCTGTTCCATAATATAATTCGTTATATAATTCAGTTGGCAATCTTGCATGGAACAGATTTTGAGCATTTAGCTTTTCAAATGTTGAGAAACATTGATATTATGACTATTATCAGGTCCCTTTTCCATTGTGACCTTTTTTTGTTTCTTTTTAAAGAATTAGGTCTTTTGTAGCTGGTGCCTGCAGTGGCACAACCTTCACATAAAAGATGTGTTGTCAAGTAACATCTGCCAGTGGTACAGTGCTGTAAGATGTAGTGAGGGTTTGGTGACTGGTGTTTGGAAATGTGAGAGTCTAACCATTTTAGGCAGTGCAGGAGGGAAATTCACACTGCCCACATGCTGCTGTCTTCAAAGAGAGTCATTATTTTCCATCTTCTCTCACCTCTTTCTGGTGGTGTTCTGTTCCACAGCACTCTGTTTTAAGTGGAGCCAAGGGCCCACTTTGAAAAGCTTTCAAAATAGCCTGTTTTTCTAGAATAACTCAGTTTAAATGTCAGTTTTCCTAGAGTCATGCAAAAAAAGCTCAAACTTCGTAAGAATTGTCTTCGTGTTCATCTCAGCCCCAACACGAAGGGAATCTTTATGGCATGTTTTTCTTTTGTCCTGCACAATTTTGTTTTTTAAAAGACTTGGGTACTTTTTTTCCTTTTATGCAGGGAACACTTACTATTGGCAGCCTGTATTTCCTCTTTTAACATTACATGCCTTATTCCCAAGCCAGTAGATATATTCCCAAGCTGCATATCTATCTATATCTACTTTCATTTTTATACCCTTTAAAAGTCACTACAGTATTGTCATATATTCCTTGCTGTCTTTAATGATCACTGAGCTACACTTTCTACTCCTCAAATGTTCTTCTCCATTATTCTGTTAGTTCTTGCAGTCAGGTGTTAACCTTGAGTTCACAATGTCTGTGCATTAATACAAGATCCCAAACTGAGGCTTTGCCAACTTAAATCTGCTCTTTGGTAGGAACAGAACCGCAAGTCTTCCTCACCACCTAGTGGGTAACTCACAGACCGGCACCCAGTACTAAGGACTGTGCTTCTCAAGAGGAAGGGTGGACCCTGACTTGCTGACGCTGAAGTTGGATATATGGGTTATATATATGGCACTTCAATGGGACTAGAAGTCGAGTGGATGCCAACCAGCCTACCAGCATCTGAAATAAAACTGCATCTGAGATACTGGCTTCAAATCTGATTTCACACCAACAAAATCCTACATTGTCTTTCTGAACTGAACCTCAGCAATGATATTCCTGGGTGGAAAAAAAATAAGTGTGTACTTGAAGAAGCACATTTTCCATTGTTAGTTAATCGTGTTATTTTAAGTGGAAATACAGAGCTTAGGCAATTCCAAAATGCCTGAGATCCTAGAATACAGCCACTAGAGTGCAGCTGAACTCTATTCAGAAAACAGAGCATCAGATATCAAACACATTAAGGTGCTGTAAAAAAAAGGGCAAGTACTTGAAGATACTCTAGCAAGAGTGCTGTTTATTCAGGCACTTATTTTGTTCCACTCTGTTAGGGTCGGAAGGGGTGTAACATGTCTGGTTTGTCCAGAGACCCTGCGAGCAAATGCAGAGAACACCTGGCAGACCTTAGAAAGGATGTCTCCGGAGGAAAGACTGAACTAATGTTTATCTTAGTCTGTGAAAGGGAAGGTAGAGATGAGAGTAGGAAAAAGGAGACACTCGTGTCCTCCCTGCAGAGCTGGGCTGTGCCCTGCTGTGCTGTGGGACCCTGCCAGCCCTACAGGCAGGCCTCTCCCAGTGGCAACTGCTTCGAGCATTTGGGGTTTTCTCAAAAAGCAGAATTAAACCAAAGCTCAGTGTTGCTGTTATGGTGAGCCTGCGGGTTTGTCCTGGCGTTGAGCAGAGGTGATCAGACTCAAATTCTTTTTATCAATGCTGTAGTCAAAAGGAGTGATCAGAAAAGTCCCTGAACAAAGTGATAAAAGCTGGGAAAGGGAGAGAAAGACAGAAGTGTATCCAGCTTTTTTATCCAAGGGACATTTCCTTGCTGTGTCTTAGGGCTCATATGCCCTGATTTGCCTCTGAAGAGCTGAAATAGGTTGGAAGGTGCTGTGACATGATCAGCAGTGCACAGATGGTGCTACCAAGCAGAAGCCATCAGAGGTGCGGCAAATGAAAAATGCCCACCTCTGCAGCTACTCAAATGGATGGAAGAAAGGCTGGGTACAGAACTATTCCTGAAGTATGCCCTATTATTATTATTATTATTATTATTATTATTATGCCCTATTATTATTATTATGAAGTATGCCTATTATTAGATTTATCAGATTGAATTTTTTTGGTGTAGTTTCTCCTTTCCTTGAAAGAAATCTGTTGTTTTAAACCCTTTAGAGTCAGTGTTTGTGGATGGGGTAATGCTGCCCCTTGCACACCATTATGTGGTGTACCCGAAGCTGCATACAGCTTGCTGACTGGATGCTGACTGAGTAGTGGCCTCCATCCAGGCTGAACCCTCTCGTGGCATGAGGAGGTGCAGGCCCTGGGCACCCACTTCAGTACTCTCAATAGCATAGACAGTGAAGCTAAAAGGGATTTTAAGCTGCAAGGAGGAGAAGTTTTCACTGCAGTTGGGTGAAATACATGTAAGAGAGAGCTGCTTTTATGTATTATTTGGTTGAGAGGATGGCTTTGAAATCCAGGAATGCAAAAGCAGGAGCAGACGTTTGTGCTCACCCTTGGAACTCAAGTGAGCGTCCGTGGAGCAGTGCTCCCTAGATGGCGCCGGAGCCCTGGGTATTCTGGGCAGCGCTTCTGTAGCAGCCTTCCATTTGCTTTGCCCTTTTGGTTTGTTTGGTACCTGTTTATTTAGAAGAAATAAGTAAATCAATAAATAAAATGGTTCTCTTTCAGCAAAGATGAGTGAATAGTAACAAAAACTGTGATTTTTAGTTCATCAAGGTTTTTTAAACAGCAGTATTTCAATTTTACCCAATTATTCTGACAGTTAAATACAGGATGATTGAACTCAGCCCATTTTGTTATTTTTAGCAAATTAACCATTGACACCAATAAACAGCTTATTGTCCCTGACATTCGCATTCTTTTCACTTGGAAAAGCAGTTGTTTTTTTGACCTAAAAGAAGGCAACTCCATAGAACTTGCAGAGTTCACACTGCTTCCAGCTGGCATCTGTACTGGTTAACATCAAGTTTTGGTCATTGCAGCCATCACAAGGAAGGCTCCACAGCTCCATCAGGAAGAAAACCATTGCTGTTAAATTTCAAGTCAAAATCTGGAGTGACTGTTGCAATCGCAGAGCATCTTGTCCATACACAGACTCACATCTGGATTCTGATCCTGGTAAATCTTTAAATAGGTCATTGAACAAGAAGAAAACTACTAGCAAGTTTGCAATGCTGAGAAAAATGAGAATGCTTCAACAGCTGTATACTGATGTGTGTTCATTTCAGACCTTCATGGGACACGCTTTTGTCAATCCTGAAAGTTTCCGAGAGCGAATTTCATGCCAGATCAGAAAATACGTTACTTAGGGAGACAAGGTGAGCGCAAAATCACAAAATGAAATATATAAACCTTCAGAATCAATTTTAAGTAATGTTAAGTTTGACGGCTTTGTAACAGTAGCGATGGAAAATTACTGAGGAGCATGATTCACAGAGAGCAAAATAGAGTACAGCTAGAGAACATGCTGAGAGATCTTGTATAAGATAAACCGCTGTAGTTGACGTAGTTTTAGGCCCTTATGACCTTAGTACAAAATGAGTGTAAGAAAAATAGGGTAGAAGAACAGGACATAAGGATAAGGAGTATTTGGGAATGGCAGGTGTCCAGGATGAGCTGCAGTTGAACTAACTGATAAGTAGAAGGACAGGACGATTGTTATGTCTGTGGTGTTAATGAACCAATTAAGCTGGTATAAACATCTACTGCTGGGTGCTTCAAATGCTGCCAGAAGTGATGAAGATGTTGGAAGAAGTAAACGACCCTCAGAGACCAGCACCACAATTTTGTACGCATGCGGGGAACTTTCTGGAAAATGATGTAATCCATGCTAGCCTCATTTATATGTATGAATGTATGCCCAGGGACTATATGAGGACAGATTGTGTAGCAATATAGAGACACACGTTAGGAGGAGCTATCCCCTGTGTCTCCCAGCACCCCAATAAGGAATACCTGCTTGTCAACTTGAAAACTTTGTTGGTGAGTTTGTTCCTGGAGTTTTCTCCGAATCATTAGGAGACCATTTTGATGAAAATAATGATATTTCAGCTTCTTAGTTTCACTTGCAACCCAGTGGTGCTCTTGGCACTTTCGTTATTCCTGCAGTGTTCCTAGCAGACAGCAAGAAGCTGGGATTCAGAAGGAATGTTTAGCGTTCCCATCTTTGCAGCACAGATTTTTTTCTTGCAGGCAGAGAAGACACCATCCTGTAAGTGCCAGAACATTTCCTCCTCTACAGATTTCCTCAGGGCTTTTGAGCCCTGAGATTAGGTGCAACTAGACCAGCATGGTCTGGAGGCACAGATGGAGAAGGAAAGAGCTGCTGCCAACCAGCATAGTCCCAGGTATAGTTTTGGGTTTAGTGTTAGTTTTGTTTTCAGTATTTATATTCCTCTCTACACTGTCTCAGAGCTTCCAAGGAACTGAATTCTTGAACACCCCATGCTTTTCAGGTATTCAGTGTCACCTTGTATTCAAAATGAAGTATGCCCAAAATAAGAGATACTTTTATCTCATAAACAAGCATCTTGCATGTGTATTTCATCTGTACATGTGTGTAGTACTGTGAGTGGACTGAGAAACTGTTCTTTTTAATCCTTTGGCTCTGTTTTAAGTCACTGCTCTCAGGTAGGTGAGAGTTTACCCATGCACTTATTCCTGAGCAATCGCAATGTTTCGAGTTGCTTTCACGTTTCAAAGGCGATGACCACAATTCACTGAAAAATGATATTCAGAGGCAAACCTGCTCTGGGGGTCTCAATGTCCAGGACTTACACAAAGCAGAACAGACTTATTCTTGAGGAGAGAAGGGAAGAAAAGTCTGTGACCAGTGAATAATGGCAAAAATGGAGCTTTGGAGGCATTGGGATGATTTGTGAATCCAGCTGTATTTTGACGACTGAAAACAACCAAACACGTACTTTAACATAAAAGTTAAAGTTGCCTCCTTTGTGCAGTGCTGATTTTTCAACACAGGAACTCTCGCGTTTTTTCCGATGTGCCATTATAATGGAGCAGACACCTCCGGAAAAACCCAAAACCTCTGAACAGAATCCCCTCGATCAGAGCCCATGCTCGCAGAGAAAGCACATCATATACACACAGTAGGACCCCTCTCACTTATTTGAGCCAACCAAGATTTCGCAGCGCCTGTCAGCACCAGCGCACAGGCTGATATTGCCACACATTCAACATCCCTTTGGAGAACAGCATCTGCTAGTGACAGTGGGACAGATTCAGGTAACACATCTTCCTCATCACCCCTCATCCCTTCACACAAATCATTTGGTACCTTACGGCTGAGGTGCCACACTTTCCGGCTCACCCTAGGGCTAGATTTGCTGTCAGGAGGGTTCTGCATCATTCCACAGGTCTCCTTCCCTATTTTGGGACAAAAGAAGTAATGGAGATTGAGTTCAGCTGAGTTCTTCACTGCAGATGTCTTCCAAGTCTTTCAGCAGAAATCACAGTTACAGACTCTTATACCAGAAGGAAATGTAGAAATCCCTACAGGTCCACTGCAGTAGAAGAGCTAAAAGTCTGAATTTATCTTCATTGTTGAGCATTTGGAACTCTAGTCCATTTTCTCCTGCTTGCTGCAGATATTTCCTCTTATTTTTTGTGCTTCAAACTCTGATTAAGCTGAATTTCCCTGAGATCTGCTGTTAGGCACACACTCCACTTTTTGCTTTGGATGAAAGCTACAGGCAGCCGCACTCGCAGCTCTCATTTTCAAGTGAGGCTGTTCATGCAGGGAGACAACACTACACGCTTCAATTTTTAGGCTGCACAACCTAGGAACGTTGGTATAACTACCTTTGAATTGAACTGCGCTAATGGACATGTCTAAGAACACAAACACTGGGGCTAACTGGATTTATTTTATTATCAGCAATAATGAGCAGCAACCCATTAATTTTTAAAGTCGGGGTATACACTGCAAAGTTAATAAAAACCTAGAGTCAATTAAAATTACAACAATTAGGGCATTTTACTGATTTTTCATCTGCCTTTTATCTGCAGCTATTTGGTGGCACATACCACACTGTTCTTGCAGCTTCCATGGAAGATGATTATTTCCATTTAAAAACTGTATTTACTTTATCATGATTGAGCAAAACATGCTGCTCTAAAAAAAAAAATCTCTGGTTTACTGCTCCATACATCTAATCTAGGCCATTTATTCTATCTTGTGAAGCTTAAAACCATTTTTCACGCTTAAAATGTCTTAAAACTTGGATTAGGAGAGTCTGGGATGGGTGGAAGAAAAGAATAGTCTTAACCAGCCCATATTTTGTATGTGTTAATTCAAGGTTCTCTTCTGGAGAACTTTTTTCTTCCTCCTAAATTTATTTCCAACTACTTTTGTTTTCCTTGAGGGACCTTTGAAACACTATATTGCTACTTTTCATGTTTTTTATTTGCCCTCTGGAACAATAAAGGCTCAAAGGTTCATAAATATGCATTCTGTAAATGTATTATGCTGACAAAGTGTTGCTCAGATAGCTGCTCTTGCCTTTAGGGAATGAATAAGTTTACAGCATGCTTAAACAACAGTGTAAGGGGGAATAGAGAGAGGGAGAGAGCTGTGTCAGCGTGTGGGCTGGAAATGGAACAGAAAAGTCATCCTGAATGCACCAAGAAAACAGAAAAAACTGAAGTTAAATAAGAAACCACAGGTAGGACCTTGCGATAAGCAGGGGTGGGGATTTGAGGGTGTTACTCACCAGTAAGGTGCTTGAAAAGGCATCATCCCTTGTCTTCCAGAAAGGGCAGGCAGCCAAGCCACCATAAAATACCAAACTTCATTTGCTAATTCTGGCTCATGAATCAGGATAACTCCTTTGTTCCTCCCAGAACACTTGGGTCCTTGCCCTGGTTAATTCTCATCATATCAGACACAGATCTAGTTCTGCTTTGCTCATCTCTCTCTCACTGGAAGCTTAGGGCTGATGCTTGTCAATACATACACTTTTGGCAGGAAGGAAGCATCTAGCAATTAAAAATATCACTTAAACACACCCCCACAAGTTGGCATCTTAATTGATGTTGATGGGACAGTAAGTTTTGACAGATAAGCCTCAGGACCAGCGATTGGGTTTGCATGGCAAGGTTTCAGTAGTGGGAGGGTTACAGGTGACTTCTATGAGAAGCTGCCGGAAGCTTCCCCTTTGTCCAGTTCCATTAGATTCCTTTGTATCAGGCATTTCTTAAATGCTGGAAGTTCACGTCCAGGTTTAGGACCAAGGGCAGCAGGGAGACACATCACAAATAGCAAAATGTCACATATTTTATTACACATAAAAGTGCAATAAGCCTGGAGATAGCAGCCTATCACAGGGATGTTTCTCCAGTTATGAGCAGCCAATATAGAGCCAGCCCAACTCAACCTGCTTCCATTCCCACCTGATAGGATGTGTAAATACACAGACCTGGTACACCTCTACTCTTCACAGGACGATGACTTCTCCAGAAAGCAGTATCTTATGGTTAAACAAACATGCCAGTACTGTGAGGCTACAGATGATCTCTTAGACCCACAAATCAGAAGTCACTCACATTTTGCCTGGATAAAGTCCAAAGGGACAAAGTAGCCAACCAGTTGCCACCTCCAATTTTTTCATTACCTTTGCACTGTTGGCTAAATGTCTCCACATCAAATATATCTTCCTACTTCACCACCTAGGCTTGTGTCTGGTCAGTGGTGTTTTGGCATCACCTATCACATATATCAATACTGGATACTAAAATTATTCTTCGTGGTCCCAGATTAGCCTCAAACTAACTTGGTCTTCCAAAAGCCCTGCACCTTTCCTGCTCTCTTTTACTTCATTCTTCCATTTTACGTTCCATCTCTCTTAGGCCAGGATTCATAACTAAAGCTTCTTGATATTTATGTCCTAATAATTATTTTCCATTCTCATTTTAGTTCCTCTTATCAACTGTAAGCAAAACCAACTTCCATCTGAAGAATCAAAGGAGACTTGAATTCTTTCTAGCCATGTAAACAATTAACAATGCTTGCAAAAGTAAAATGCCAACAGACTGCAAAACCTCCTTCAAATAATCTCTGTTATATTGTATTATACTATAATTATACTCAAAAATAACCCTCTAAATTGAATCCAAGTTAAAAATCTTGTATAAACTACGTGCCATGAAGCAAAACTATAGCTCTAATCTTAAATTGTTCCCTTCAGAGAAGGCAAATCTTTGCAACAATAATCATCAAGCTATGCCTCACCTATAACTTCTCAAACTCCTGCAAAGAAAGCATCGCAAAATACGTTTCTTGATAACAGACTCTCAAGATACACAAGCCTGCTTTGCTGTCTGGTGTTCAGTGAAGCCCCAGACACTGCTTAGGGCAAGTTTGGGTGTTTGAGAACATAGCCTCTTCATTCAGTCATTTGATTATCCACGAGACTTACCCACGAGGGAGAGCCTGAATTCAATCTGCTCCACAGTTCCCAAACTGGGGTGAATGATGCACATCCAGCTCAAGGTCTGGAAGGGTATCTCTGCTAGGCACAAGGGACTCAAAGGGAGTGGTGAAGGCTGAGAGGTTTGCCCCAAGAACAAGGATGAAGAAGCAGTCAAATAATCACATCTTCTCTTGTGAAGATGTGAGCTGATGCTCCGACTTCTCCCCTCTTGCACAAAGCTTTCCACGTGAAGCAGCAGGGGTCTAACAGCCTACGAAGACTCAGCTTTAGCCTGAACAGCTGAAACTCTCGGACAGGCATGTAGGGCTTAAAACAGAAAAGAAAACAGCGTTATTTCTCTGGTCCTCTCTGTTCTAATAACTTCACTGCAGGCTGGTACAGCTTTGGCAGCACGCAGCCAAACCCCAAATCCTGAGGGTTTTTTTCTTCCTAATCTCTGTCTCAGGTCAATATATTACTCTATGTTCACCGACACTTCTGCCATCCCATTTTTGCTTTGAGGAGAAGCACTTCATCTGCTTCAGCACATATTTATTTCCATAAAGTTCAATTTTTCTTAGTTAAAAATGATCAAAATCACAGTCCTTGATGTACATTGTGTTCCTACATCTAAAATTGAAATGCTCGCAATGTTGTTTCTCAGCTCTTTCCAGGCAGTGACTCTGGATTTAATGTAAAACAAACTCACAAACAAAAGCCTACTTGCAGCACACAGAATTAAAAAGGATTTTCCCTGCTTAAGCATGGAGCAGTCTCCCCCCTTTCCCACCAGTGCAGGATCAGTAAGTTTTCATAGTTCATCTCAAAGCAATTAAGAGACTAACTTGCAAAAACAGAGCAGGGCATTCCAGAAGTAAATCTGGAGCAAAAGCTTTACAGAACCCCCTGTAAACGCATTATTTTATTATGAAGCATAAGAGAGCTTTGCTCTATGTTTTCAGACCAACTCTCAACACTCATTCAACTGGCCAATTAACTTAGTACTTCCTAAGCTCTTGTGTAACATGACTTAGACCTAAAAACAGCTGCTCCATTGATAGTGCCATATAGACACTACGTAGGGGGCTTTTCCCTATAAGCCCTGAACTGTGTCAGACATTTACCCTGAGCTTTGCCTGCAGTCACAGACAACATCAGCTGAGCATCTCTGCATGACTGTATGCCATTTATTTACCTGAAATGGCACTGATTGCAAGTGAGTGAATAAAGTTAAATTCTCGGCTGCTAGTTCAATCATGCCCCTTTGCTAGTGAAATTTCCCTGGTATGGACCAGGCTAGGTATTACACTGATACGGTACGCAATAAATCTTTGACACTCAATCGAAGATGAGGGAAAGTGGGATACAATAATCCGACTACAAGCCAGGTTGCTCGGTTTGCAAGCAATCAGTGGCACAAGAAAGGGGACAGTCCTAGAACGAAGGCGGAGGGTTTGGGTAAGAAACAGGCTTCTGGGCTATTCAAGACAGGCACAGACATACTGTGAGGGTTTCCAACAGAAAGATAACAGATCAAGACAGGGGATACAGATGCACACGCATTCTGCATCTCCCCCACAGATCCAGTTTAATAAAGCACAATTGATGATCATTTTTTTTTCTTTTCCTTTTTTAATCTATTATTAGGTTTTTCAAGTGTGTGAGTGTTTCTTAATCAAAAGAACGGTTCCATACAGCCCTTGACATCAAAGGAGAGCAGTTCCAAAGCTATTACAGTATCAAAGTAATATTCTGTGCAGAATCTAAGGTGAACCATTGGAATAATCCTTCTGGGACAGAGATAAAAAAAGTGCTGCATTCAATGTTGCCCAGAAGCATCCAAAGCAATCTATCAAAAAAAGCCATAAAAATATTGGGCCACACTTTACTTGATGCATGTACTCACCACTACTATTATTTTCCTCCATTTTCTTTGTCTGGTTAGCCACTAATCTTACCTTTGCCTGAAAGTTCCTGCTGTATATATGAAAGAGCCAGAGCTGATTAGTGAGTCACAGGAGGAAATGACCTCCGATGTGCTTCAAATCCATATACCTTTTATATAGTTGAATCATTAGGGAAAAAAGCGTCACGGTAAAAATAGCAGCACTGTAGCAGCACTAAGGTGAGACTGCCTGATACCAGCAATCCTTTTCATGTGCCCTTAACAGGTTTCCACTATGTCAAAGTCAGTTATCAGCGGCTTCTCTTCTGCTTATTAAATATGCATTTAATAATAAACTCTATTTAACAACAGAAGTTTAGTTTGATAACCCATTTCGATGGAAGACTTTGGTCACCCAACCAAGCAGCAACATAATTATGCACACTATACAATACATAGACTTCCCCCTTTAGCCGTGCGAGTGAAACAGTGGCTTATTTGCAGAAGGGATGGGCAGTTTGGTAGCAGCTGTGGTTAAGTGAAGAGAGGCAGAGAAGGCAAGGAAAAGTTACCAAACAGGAAAAGCTGTTCCATCTGACAGCAGTTATCAACTTGCTCCTTGAACTCAACATCTGGCGGCATTTTCATCTCCTGTAAACTTGTAAAACATCATGGTATTTTAGACAGTGGGAGCCCATTTCCAAATGAAAATTCTAACAGTACAAAGAGACCACAACACCCATTTCTCTGTGGGCCACAGGGTTTTCTAGCTGAGGGGCCGGGGAGAAGAGGGGAAAGAACACCTTTTCCCACCCCATTTGAAGGGTGTACATTCTCCTGCCACTACGGCAGAGTGCCTGGCAGCAGATGGAGTGGGATGCTCTGCCCTCCAGTGCGTGCAA
>JAVHNF010060874.1:2093-19951 GCA_034783455.1 Micropsitta finschii | reverse complement strand
TCTAAAAAAATCCAAGTTTAAAAAAAAAAAAAGCTCATTTTTCCCATAAATATTCTCACCCACAGAAGGACATTCAATTTTTGTGTAAAGCTCAGATTTTCAGACAGCAGTACAGTAATTCAGCATAAGAAGCATTTTCTGGAAAAACAATCAACTGAATACTTCTATATTATTTTGGGTAGATACAGTGCCAGAAATGCAGTATCAGCAATGATAGCAAAGCCCCAGGCGTTAGCAGAAAGGTAGGCAGGCAATGTTCACAATTTACAATGGTAAATATGTCCCAATAAAGAAAGCAAAATCATTTTGAGCTACTGAAACTGCTTAAAAAAAATAAATTCTTTCCTCTCCTGGGAATTGCCCTCATCTTCCAGGGATAACATGAAGAATCTGCGGCACAAGCTTTGCAACATTATGTAAAATGACCAGAAAGTTTGCAATAAAACAAACTCAAGAAGCTCGAGAAATTAAAGAGATGAAATCTCTTCAGAACTTTGTAGGTAACAGGTCTTTTAAGGTCTTGCCCAGATCACTGCCGGTGATAGCCTGGCATGCTTTCCAGCCTTGACATTCCCTCTTTGCCCTCGAACCATCCAGATCTGGGACCTATCAGAGTGTGTTAAGGCTCATACCCAATCTATTCACCTGGATTGCCTCTAAGAAGAAACAAGGGGAAAGTGGAAGTCATTTTGAGTCTCACCCTAATGTAGATTCAGTGTATGTCTGACACATGGACCTAGTCCCAGGAACTGTGGAAAACCTCCTGGGTCAAGTCATACTGTTGCAGTCTGAGAGGTTCACAGTCCTTGAACAGGCAGATCACAGTAAATAGTATGGATCAGGCAGAACTTGCATACTAAACAAAATAAACCTGTGTCTGTGCTCAGAGAGATCAATGAATATCTGGAGTGCAATGAACTAAAGCCGTACCTCAGGTGGAGGAGCAGCACACTGAAAAGCCTTCACTTCCTTCCAAACTAAAATTCTTTGACAAGAGAAACAACTGGAAAAAGTTTAGCCATCACTTAAACCAAAAGGTATCTTTATTTATGACAACAGCTGCTTTTGAAGCATTTGATGTTTTCAGTAGCTTTCAGATGCCTCTTCTTCCTGACCTCACTACAACTATGTGACAGTTTAGAGAAGGGCTAAATGAGACACAGGACAGAAAGGTAGTGACAGCTTAGAAAACTCTGATCTTCTAGCTAAAGGATTATTTTTTTGGAAGGGAAAGAGGACTAAACAGGTCTCAGGATAACAAGCCAGAACTCTATAGACATTCAGGACAGGCTCACTGAGAGATTATTGAAGGACTAAGAATATACTCCAAACCAACTACAATCTTGCTGTGCAAGTGAAGTCACCTAGTCCAGCTGAAAGCAAGAAGGTTGTTGAACACACATATGATAGAAATTCTGTTCTGAATCAGTAGTAGCTTTGAAAGACAAACCCTATAGCAATGAAACGTCAACTCAGACTAATGGGTATGATGGAGTCATCCATGTGTTATTACTGCCTGCCCTAAGACACTAGGGTCCCAGGATATCACACAACTAAAATCTTTGAGGTTAACAATCTCTCATCAGTTAGTTCCTGTCACAAGGGGAAAAAAAGCACAACTGCACACATGACACACACTAAGTCAGCTGTCATTCAGGTACTACTAAGATAGCTTGGCTTAGTAGCTCGATCACAAATATTTGAAATAATTTTTCTATTTTCAATTAATAAATTGCAATTTTAGAGGTGCCTTTTGGTGATATGATCTAATGCAAAACTCAGTCATGTTACAGATATCTCCTGTTAAATGATACTGAAGTGTCAGACTACCAATGCTGAATGAAGTAGATTCTGCTGAGTAGTTGATGAAGATTTACAGCTGCATCTCACTGAAAGTGCGCATCACAAAACAAGTTACAGGGAAAGGTGGCCTCTAAGCAGTTTTTTTCAGTCTGCAAAACTGTAAAGTGTTTGATTCCATTTCATTAAATACATACTATCTATTTTTATACCTTCCCAGACATGAGTGAATTCACACAAAATCTGAGGAAAGATCATCCTCATAAATTGTCATGCTTTACTCTGAAAGCTTAGCTTTATCTAATTTAATAGCTTAGGTCCTGCTACTGAAAACCCCTTAGATAAGAAAATATTTTTATGTTAGGAAATGTCTGCAGGAAATAATCCACCAAATTACCAACAAAATTAACATAAAACAATAGTAAATTGTGCTTCTGATCCCAAATAATTCTAAGTCACTGCAGTGTACATGTGTGAATGTAAGCATTCACATACTCATGACCCCATATACACACAAGCTTAAATTAGATAACACAACTTTGCTGCCTTTATTGGGCAGAAGAGCAAAACTTTACAGCCACTGCTCTTAGAAGAAACGCTCTGGGATATTCTACACCTACCTGAATCAGATGGAAAAATTTAACAGCAAGGAAGAATATGGCGAGGCAGAACTAGCTTTTATCACAAAGCTTTTTGTAGCTTCCAATTATTTTGCAAATATCAAAGTACAATGCCATAAATGAAGCATTAAAGACATCGCCATTAGAATGATGAAAACCATTCTATATAGTCCTTCAATAAACAGAAATACTTAGTTTAGCAAAATGCTTAAAAAGGTCAATGGGATTCTGCTTCAGTGACAAGCAGTAAAAACTAGAAGATGAGCTACAGGATAGCTGGCATACAGCAATCACAAAATCAAAAAATAACTAGAGTGAGGTAATTTTTGAGCATGAATTCCAACAAAGCCAGCTTGTTGCTAGAAGGCGGCTCAGCTACTGAAGACTTGTCCTTGAATTCCTGTTGAAACCAATCCATAAAAATCATATTAACGGATTAGGCATCAAACATTTGTGTGTTGATGTGCATAAGAAATTCATCACTCACAGACTGCTGACCTTACATTCTTAAGAGGATATTTTGCCCCGTAATAAAATGTTGACTGTCAACAGTAATTCTTGTGCTTTGTGCATCTGTTGATGAAGTCTGAGCAGGAAGCTTTTCTGCAGGTAAAGCTTTCAAGTGCTATGTTTATACAGGGGCTATGTACAAAGTACGATGTAGGATTTGGTCATTCTCGTGAACAGCAAAGTACTGATCTTGATATTTATGCTACAAGTGAACCATGAAACAAACAGACCCCACACATGTACTTTTGATTGATTGAGGAGATTGATAGTGTACACACTAGTTTCAGGAACTAAGCAGCTATCCTTGCATATCCATACTGCTGTTACCGTATCTGTTGTTAAGGCACAGTCACACTTGTAACCACAAGTATGTAGAGCTCATAAGCGTGTGAGAAAACACTGATATTATGTCAGCAGTCCTTGACTGATGAATTAATAAATTCACCCTGCATGCATTTTTATAAAAATCCACTAATTCAACACTAATCAGCTAATCCACTAATTCAATTTACAAACCAGTGAAATCATCCCTGTGCATGATCCATGCATAACCATAACAGTGAAAGACCATGAAACTTTGGCTTATGATGCAAAACTCCCAGCTGAGCTTTTACAGTGCTGGTGCCATTCTGGTATGCATTTAATGTATACCTGTTCATGTTCAAGGTGCACAAGTTAGTCTTTTTTGCCTGTTAAAATCACATGCCCAGCGTAACCCACCAGTGTCACAAGAGAGCTCAAAGCAAAGAGCTTTAATTGAGGCTCAGAAGAAGTACTTTCTCTCTACAATCAGCTGACCAATTCCCACCAGTACAAGTTCAAGAAAGAACTGCGCACACAGCTGCCTCACATTTGCTCTGTAGGCTGCAATTACTTTGACAGAGGAGGAACGAATAAAATCATCTCACTGCAAACAGGACTGCACTCTCTGCCTTCTTCCTTTCAAATCATGCAGGGTTACTGCTGCCCTAGCCGAGCTGAAATCCTTGCAGATACACACGGGAAGCAAGGTCTGCTGTGATTGGTATCTTCAGTGGGGACACGGTGTCCTAGGTGTTTCACCTTCCCTAGCCTTTCTATTCCTTAAAAGAAATTATGCTCTGATTTCTACTTGCTGGCATCTCCAGACATTTCTTTGCTTACAGAAGTTGCATCACTTCACATTAAGGCTCTTTGCAGATATCCATCATTTTGCATGCTGTATTTACTTTCTGCTTGCTCTTAGACTATATGCACTCAGATACAGAAGTTACATTGATTTAATTAGAACTGATGTTAAGCAAGGTTGACTTAACACACATTGCTAACCAGAAATTCTACCTTCAGTCCTCTGTAGCTAATTCCTAGCAGGGCCTGGGTGAAAAAATCCTGCACAATGTTAGTTAAATTAACTGCAAGAAGATGAAAACAGCAAATACAGTGTTTGTGGCTTCCCCAGCTCCACAGTTTGCCCTGCTATCCTTCATCTATCATCCCCAAAAGCAGCTTTTACTTTACACAGATTAGTTTACATTGGAAAGGACCCCTGGAGGTCATCTAGTCCAATGCCCAGCTCCAAGCAGGTCCAGTCAGATCAGGTTGCTCAGGGACTTGTCCGGAAAATAGAAGATTCAGTTTTAAAGCACTGGAAGAATCATTAAACCTTTCAAGTGAATCACATAGAAAAGTAATTAAAGTTAACGTATGGAGCCTGAAGACAGCCATGCTAGTTTCTAGCCTCACATGAGCTGTGTACCACAGATCTGACTCCCACCTTATACCACAGGTGCTGAAACTAAGAACTTTATATTCCACACACAGAATTAAGAAATCAAGGTAAAGGTAACAATCACAACTCCTGCACAGTACAGGGTGGCTTCACCAACACGTCCTTATGCACATAATTTTAGGAAATGCATTTTTAAGAGAACTGCTATTAACCTAGAAGTAAAGAGATGAGGTCCTAACCTGATGAAGACCAGTGCTTGCTATCTAACACGAAGTGGCAAATTGCCTCACAATTTGATTTTGTCAGGGAAATACTTTCTCAGTAAGAAAAACTTGCATCTTCTACCAAAATGCAAGAGACAAGTGGATTATACCAGACAAGGCCTGGTTTATACTGAATTTTTGCTAGACGTATATTTGAGTCTTACTCAAAAACAAAGGACAGAATGCAGGGTAACAAGTGATCAGTCACGTCTGACATGCACACTGTTTCCACAGAATTACTCATCTCTGTGAGGTCTGACACGTGTCAAAGGATTTTTCCTAATTCAGGCACAGATGCCTTGTAAATAAATGGCAACTATTCCTATGACTAAATAGCTACTTCATAGGTATTTTGACATAAGTGCTCGTGGAGTTTCCAATAATGCCATCTTCAAAACAAAAACGACGTACTTCCCCCCCCTTTCCCTTGTTTTTCAGGAAACCACATTTTCAGACTTCCTGTAGCTGACACAGCGCGGTTAAGTCAGGTTATGTTGTATCACAGCCCACAGCATATGGCAGAACTCGAGCTTCCTATGGTGATGCACCACAATGTATTAGGTGAGAAAGTCAGACTACAAAATGAAGAAGAGCTTTGATTTGTTTCAGGTTTTTTTCCTTCCTGGCATGACCTGCAGTTAAACAAACTGGCTGCCAAGGGAAATAGGAAAGGGATGCTTTGAGCTTAACTGTGTGGTTAGCATGTTACATCTTTCTAGGAGCTAATGTGCAAAGCTAAATTCAAAAGATGGATCTGGGCACCTCTCTCACTGTCCCTGGTAACACCAACTCCCTTCAAGCCCCAACCTAGATAGTGCTCACCCTGAAGCTCTCTGGATTTTCATCAGCAGACAAATTCAGACTTTAAATCTTGAGACAGCAATTTTCTCAGCTCTTTTTTATTTCTGATGGCATTTTCGGGCTAATTTTTCTTCTGCCTACTGCACTTGTAAGCCTTGCTCCAGAAAACACATTGGCTGTGATCAAAAGGTAAGATCTAGCCCCAGAAAAATTTCAGAAAGACTTCTTGGCAGCAGGTAGGTAGAGCAGGCATCCCCAGCACAGCTGACAGCTGTGTTCATACAGTTCCTGTATCTCAAAATTGATGATTGGGGAAGAAAAGAATAAACAGCAGGGCAAGAGAAGAAAGATAAAATTCAGTGAGAAAATTGTATTCCAAATGCTCACTGTAGCAAGGAGCCGGTGTCCCACTCCAGACAGCTAAGTGTCCTAGGCACCAAACCAGAGGATTACTAAATTTCTTTTGCCTCCTAAAGGCTTGATAAGAACGGTAAAATAATCTCCAAAAGCACAAACCAAGGACAACTCGTACTACCCAGTGGTCTGAAGAAACTATAAGCTGCTGTTCCTGAATCTATAAGCCACCCTGAGATCTGACCTGTTCATCCCACCAGGACGGCCAAAGCCTGTCCATTACCATATAAATACAACTCCAAACTATTACTGTATTGTAAATAATTTTAGCAGAAACATTCAACAGATTCATCTCATTATTAGAGACAGTTTGAGATAGTGAACTAATCATTATCCCAGGGTGTTGAGGGGGGAGACAGCAAATCTAATCAAGTCCCCACAGAACTTAATCACCTGGAATTCCAACTGACAATTAAAAGCTGTGAGAATCACCTCCTGACAGCCATTGTTTACTACCGTTCAAGCAATAACAATATATCATGTTATATACAGACTCCAATTATTTTCTCACTCCTCTACAGACTTAGTCATCATCACTGTTTTCTGTCTAGAACGGGTGACAAATGAGAGACAATTCAGAATGCTTTCGCACTTACAGTTTGATCTCCACATACTTATACAAGTGTTGGATAATAGAAGGGGTTATGACAAAGGGATTATAACTAGGCACCACAAAGATAGTTTTCATTTATGTGCGTAGGCCATTTTATTAATTATTCTACTGTAAAAGTTTGAGTGTCCAATCAGTGCTGTTTCAAGACTCAGATTCTGCCCTTGGAATGGATGTTCTCAACCTGCTCACTAATTGCTCGCCCTACAGGTTAGTAACACTACATATCTGGGCCTTGTCTTCCAGCACGCCGGTAGAGTTGTCCCATTTCTTTTTGTGTCTTTGTATTTGCCAATAAAGCCACCCATGCAAGCTGAAGCTTTTGCTACACCCATCTACTATACAGCTTAATAGCTATTAAATGGGCTACACCCATTGCTCGGCACTTTTCGCTAATGCTGTGCACTGCAGAGCAATTAATCTGCTCCTTCACTTAGGAATCCTTTGGTTCAGCACACACAGAAATTACATTCCTCGCAAAATCTAGAGCATAAAGGGCAAAAGCAGTGCAAGGAAATTGAGCTTTTCTTCTATTTATGTAGCTATCTGCTGCATGAAGCCAGAATGCTCAAATGGAGCTGGAGAGAAACACTGCTGTAGCACACAAAGCACTTCAGCTCCAGACTAGTTCAGTCCTGCTTGGTTCTACCCAGTTGCATTCATGTATTCAGACAAAATGAAAGACTCGAAACTCCTTTGTGCAGATATTCAGGTTGGACTGACACAGTGAGAGGAGAGAGAGATAAGTGCTCTGCTCTTTCCCTCAATTCAGACAGCCACTTCTCTTTCTTATCTTGCTCCTCCCTTCCCCACGTATTTCTCCACAATAACTGATGGGATTTATAGCAGAATTTTGTTTAAACCTTTCTAACACCGTGACTGTTAGAATGACTTAGGCAGCAAAAGTATTAAGCCCACACGCTTTAGGAGGAGGCAGGATAAATTCTTACTTTGCTATATGATTTATTTGACTGGTAGCGGACCTGAAAAAATTATAAAAGGGACATCAGCAGACATTATACACAAAGGCGCTTCAAAAAACTAGTAGTACAACATTAAACAAGCATGGAAAAGTGCACATTTGTCTTCCTATAAGGTCTCAGCCCTGTATCTGTCAGCACCCACATCTCACTGGCCTCAAGCTGATAGCCACTAGCATAACCATGGGCATTATAGTTTGCCATACAGGATATGCTTCAAAATTCCAGAATTAGCTTGAAACACTACAGCTCCATTTCTTTCTGCACATGAAATATTAGCAGTCAAGCTGCTCTTAGCACTGAATAAAATGCATAAGGCACTTGGCTTTTGTTAACAATGCTTATTTTGGATATGCAACTCAAGCAATGGTTTGGATCTAAATTCACAGTAATCCTCAGTACAAAACTAGGCTTTAAAAAGTTACTGAAATCCAGATGCTAAAATAAAGCCTTGAGGAACAGCCCTAATTAGCTGGTGGGGTGTAAGTGCTCTATCCTTGGAATAGCTTGGCAGGGAATTGTCGGAATTCCTCCCTCCTGTTTCCTGGGGGGAGCGGATGCCATAACAGCTCCCAAGAGGATGACACTCCCTTCCTTTTGCCTGCTCAGCTCCCTGCGGGGAATGGCCCTGGAATCGCTACACAGGACAGCAAGGGGATGTAATCCTCGCTCTTCACTGGACATGGACACAGTCCGAGGTCAAATTATTGACTTGTAAGATTGCCACAAAATAAACCACTTCAATTTCCACTGTGCTAGAAGGCTTCTGCAAATGGCTGTTAGTGAAGTGCATGGGGCTTTCAGTGCTCTCTGAAGCCAAGATCTGAGTGGAGTCTCAAACATACATCCCCAAATTCCAACATAAAATTGCTTTTTAAGGGCAATGTATATGAGCACTCCCAGACAGAAATCCATGTATACAAATAACCAAAAAGGATCATGAAAAAAACTGAAAAATGACCCAATGTATAGATTGCAGGATTGTGGGAAGGGGGATGGGCAATAGCTTTTTCTTGAACAAGCTAGGAAACTTCTCCCCTCCTCCTCCCCATGCATGTCACAGACTTCTATCATCCCATGTTTTTCTTTTGGCACCCACTGTTTCAGGTACAGGAGCTTGAAGTATGGTTTACTCAAAGCTTTGGCATCACAGCTGTAACCTCAGAACAGAAATGATGAACTTAAATCATGTAACAAGGAGCACTTGTGTTGCTTTATCTGCTTCTCACATCACACAAAGCCTGACAGTACCGGTCTTCTCAGGATAATCAGTACAACCTTTAGCTCAAGTCCACAAGCATTTGCTCATACAAGCAACTTTAAAGCGTTACACAACATGGGCTACACATTAGGGTCCTTTGATTACAGAGCTGCATTCACCTCTGTACTATGCATCTCAAAGCATACAGTAGAACCAGAAAAGATTAGAGAAAAAGGCAATGTGGAAAGAAACAGGTAGAGGACAACTTCTGGGTAAGAAGGAACGAAATAAATTAGGACATGCCAGCTGGCTAAGAGAGGACAGAATCAGCATCTAGAAAATAATGAATGGAATGATGTGGTAAAAAGGAGAATTAGTTACTGCATCTAATATAGGAAGTTGGGGAGCCTGTTTTTAAACTGGCAGCAATTTAGAAACAAATGGAAGCACTTTTCATATAACAATCGTAATGTGGGATTCGGTGTTCACAGGGGCTGGCCAAGGCAAAGGAGCATGTAGGTTCAAACGGAGATCAGAGAAATGAATGACAAAAACATGCAGCAGACACTATCAAGCCCAGCAGTCTGAATGCAGTCAGACTAGGAAGCTGCTATATAGCTCTCTGTCAGAAACAGAAAAGATAAAGCAGGGGAAAGATGATTTAAAATATATACCCCTTTTTTCTCAGGCCCTCTCTCACTGGCCTCTGCTGGAAGCAGGATATTTGGTCACAATAACCTTTGATCTAATTTGGTGTGACAGTTGCTCTATTCTCATAGATTTCATTATTTGAGTAAGACTCGTGCTGAACTTTACAGTTCATTGAATCATTTTCTATGTTTATTGTTACAGCAAGCAACAGGACACGTTCCTTCTTCCATGGTTTCTTGTTTTCTACAGACAATCTCAAAATGCGAAACCAACTCCCTCTCTACAATTCATATTCAAGCAAGTAGTATGGAGACCAAAGAAAGCTTCTTGAAGATTATTCTAGATGTACGTATCAACAATGAAGACACAAAGGACTATGCTGAAAACTTTCTATGTGATCTAGTGAGCTTTAACAATAGTTAGTTTATAGTTTCAGTCTAGTAACTCATTACAGATATTCAACGTAACATCTTTGATACTTCTCTTGGACAGGAAGCTCCTCAGCAACACAGTTGCACAAAGATCCCTGCAATCCTCGAGGTTTACGAGGAGTTATTTCATTTGAACATGGCATACTCCTTTTGTTTACCTGCTATTTGGTCTCATGATGCAACCCAACATTCTTCAATCACTTCACAGTGCTTGGAACACAGCCAGAGGCTTTGTTACCCACAGGAGATTGTGGTTTCAACAACTTTGTGCAGCCAGCATTTGGTGAATTATTCCCTGTTCTGGGTTCATTCATGCACACAATTAATTAAAAAAAAAAAAAGAAAAAGAAAAATCGCAGACCAGGTTGCAGGCTTCTCCCTTTCACTCCATTCATATTCTTTTGGCCAAAAATCAAAACAGAGGGAGGCCAAAGCACTGCAGCTAGTTAAAAAGGAGGGTTGAGCATCCGGCAATGGAACACAGCTGCCTGACACATGACAAACACCCTGGTACCAGTGATGCACTACGCTCATGGGCAAATTAATCACCACTGTAGATCATCTTGTGATTATTTGCTACTCAATGCCTTCTCCCACTGATCCCCTAGAGAATTTTTGACTAAACACTGGAAAAAAGGCAGTAATCATGAATAATGCAATTCCAATTACAGTATTTGAAACATTCAGTTCAAAAATATGTTCTCACTGTTTCCTTCAGCTTTAGGGAGTCCCATGTATGTCACCACAGTGGACACAGTGTAGTAGATATGAGGTGACTGATGCAAGTATTAAGATCAGAATTAACTCCAAATTCACCTGCTTTCAAGGAATTATTGAGTATAATGATTAAAACCCCACAAGTGCTTGCACTGTGTGAACACCTGTCAGTGCATTCTGGAAGAAAAAGTCTTTGCTTGCTTACTTATTTGAAAACTCTGGCTACATACTAGGCAAAGGAATTTTATTTGGGTTTCAAAGCAGAGGTGAGAAACACCAGAGCAGTCAGCAAGCGAAGCTTCAGTGCAAAATCACCACGCACAGTTTCAGTACTCAGCTTGTGCTCATGTAAGTGTTCACTTTCCTGTAAAGGTGCAGCTAGAACCGAACGTAACACCTTTAAATTTCCTACTGCTCTGCTTTTGCAGGTAGCTCTACTAACACCCCCATGCCCCTGTGCATCTCCGAAGTCTGCATGCTTTATATAAGAAAACAAACAAACAAAGGAATTAGGTTTTTAAGCATTTAAGGCTGTCTTCACAACGTCAGCTCTGCCCTTACACAGCACATTCATGTCACTTTTTGCACAAATGGAGATTATCCAGTAATAAAACCAGTGCTGCCCGAAAGCCTTTTCCCCTCTTTGACAGTCACATCCAGGCAACTTTCTACCTAAGGCTCATTTTGACTCTGGATCTGTTTTTCAAGAACACCAAGAGCTTGTTTTCAAACAGGCCAGAAGAGAGATCCATTTCCTCAGCACTCTCCAACATTTGTATCCCCGCTTGGAAAATAAATAAATAAGTTTTGACACGGCAAAGAACAAGCCAGGAAAATATCAGCCCAAAAGAGGCAAGTTTTGGAAAGCTGAAAACAAAGGATTACAATAGCAATGCTTATATAATCCTAATTATAGAGGATGCTTCTTCCATAACCACAATGGCATACACACAGCCTACAACTGCGTATGTTAGAACAGTCGCTGTTCGACCGGCTTCTCTCTGTGCTTACCTCCCTCTTACCACAGTTAAGAAGACAAAACAAAAATCATGTGCACCCCCTCCCCCAGATGAAAAGGTTAACTGTAATTCTGAGGGGAGATGAAAGTGTTGTCACTACTGCAGAAGGATATCCACCTAAATAACCCTCACATTCAGTAAAACAATAGGATTTTTCTGGTTGCATAAGAACAGCCACACAGTGTTTGCATAGGGAAACAATCAATATGAATGGCATCCAAATACGGAACTGACAACAGCAGGGAATGTGATCTACGGGAGGAGGTGGGGGAAGGAAGGGGGGTGCACAAGAGGAGAAAAGGAAAGCATAGAAGGTGTTGGAGTCAGGAAAACCCTTAAGTTTTAGTGCCTCAGCACCCTCCATTCGTATCTTGAGAAATGTCAGAAATCAGGAAATATTACTTCAGGTTGCATGCTTCTGTCCTGGCCTATCAAACGTGCAGAGTAGTAACAGCAAATTACTGGAAACTGCACTTTGAACTTAGCCACTGGCAAGGATCCCAGTCAAACAGAAATGTAAAAGTTCCTTTCCTCCATGGGGCCTCTTGTACGGGGGTGTCCCCACAGACGTTCAATAGCTGGTTGCAACAGGTTGGAATGAGGCCCCGAGCCAGAAAAACAAGCCCTGACCAGTATTATTTCCTACTGCCTATGTTGTTTATTAAAAAGATATTTTGGCACATCACCCCCAGCTTTGTCGGGCTATATTAGAAAATCGAGGCCCATCGAGGAAACACTGGCACCATTTTCACAAACTGTTTACTCCTCCTTTTCTTCCAGCATTCTGGCTCATGTTTCCCTGTATGCATGACTATAGGTGTAGCATAAAGATATCTTTAAAGAAGAATCAGCAGCTCTCAGGCTGGTTGCTAAGCAAAGGCTCTGTATTTCCTGCAAATAGAAAATTAATCAACCTCTAAACCCTATCAACATTTCTAGCACAGAGAGAAGAAACCACATTTTTCTACACAGCAGACTTACAACACGGCGTTAAAAGAAACCCAAACCTACGACAAAGTGTTCAGGCACAGTAAGTTAATGTTATTAACAACCCAGAGAGTGCCCAGTGAGCGCAGAAAGGCATTGTAGGTTTCCCCCTTCCGGAGGTGAAATGATCAAAAGATTGGCCTCTTTACAGTCTGTTATATTTCTGTCTAAGAAAACCCCATTTACACAAGCAAATAAACTAGCTCATTATAAACCTGAGTCAGATAAACTCCAAAGTCAGACAGCTGAAGAAACAAACTTTTATTTAAACCAGGGCACAGGTGATCCTAGGAGGAAATGGCAGATCCCCATAGAGCCCCAACTTCCATGTTGGGCAATAGGGAGCTTGAGGAAAGAAGGTGTGGGGAGAGAGGATTTTACAGTTTTCTAAAGGCACACAGCTCAGCACACGTTTAATCAGAAACAACAGAGCCCGGCTTTGCATTTGAAAGGGAAAGGGGGGGAAGCAAAGAGGAAAATCAAACATTGTAGCCACAATGCAGCGAGTCAGATGTTATTGCTCATACCTCACCATGTTTCCTGGCTGTACAAATTATAATGTGTAAGCAGTTTCTTGGCTTTTTTTTTTTGTTGTTTTTTAAAGAGACCAAGATTTCATTTTATTCCCTTCCCTCCAGAAAACAAAACAAAACCAAAAAAAAAAAGGCAAAAAAAAAGCAAAACAAATAAAACCAACCCTGCTCTGCTTTTAGAAGAAAAGGAATGGAAAAAGCAGGAGGAGGAGGGGGCAGGAAAAGGACCATAGGAAGGATCTCAGCATTTGCCAGGTACTCAGTTTTGCCGTTTACATGTCTACATTGGTCGTTTTGCCTCCCCCTTGCAACTGACAGCGACTTCTGCCATAAGCATATCTACACATACGCCTACCCATGATGATCCTGAACTTGCACCTACTCACTCCTCCTACATACACCAGCCTATTAAGCAATACACAGGTCCCATTTATCCCCTACCGACTGAAGGAAAAACAAACCTGACCACATCAGGACTAGTGAAAAGGAATGACTTAATTTTATTATTTTCTTTAAAGCCGAAATATCTTACTAAGCATATTGAAAGTATTTTTTCCAGATTAAATATAACTCTCCTGGTGGCCAATCAGTAATGTTTTCTCCATTTTATAAGATTGGTGTGCATTCCATTTTCAAAAAGAAATAAACTTGTATGGGAAAATAATACACTGAACCTCACAGATGTTTCTGTAGAGGTTTCAGAACAATAAATCCTGCTTCCAGCACAACCTGCAAAGGCACATAGTCAGACCTTAGCAAAATAAAGAGTATTTATGACAACTTCAGCCTGTCACTGTATGTCATAAAGACAGCACTGTTTACGCTGTACTCTAAACCTCTTTTTTCTTTTTCTCCCCATTCCCCAAGAGGAGTTACAATGCAGGTTGCTATAAGAGAGATTTACTTCGTTGCACTGTCTTCCATAGGAGATTAATAAGCACTGTTTAACATAAAATTTGCCAAAACTTCAGTGGAGGAAAGTACTTTGCTGTTTATTAACATGTAGTCTGAGTTTGGACTAAAATAAATCAGTTTCTTCTGCCCTTGAAAATTCAGCACTTAGAAAAAACATAACATTTGAACTACCACAGATGTATGTGCAAAAACAGAAAAGAATCAGATCCTTAGTTTATTACAATAGTGTTATTTCCTTCACACCGGCTCAAGCAAAACAAAGCTAAATATTATGCAGTGCCTGTTCAGGAGACACACAAAAAAATTCAGCGTTTCATAAATAAATAAATAAATTGTTTGCACATTTACTGGTCTTCTTGAATACAAGAAACATGCCAGAGCTGGCAGTAACATGCCTTGTCTTAGTTGTTAGCCTGATTCTTCTGCATACATTTGCTTCAGGTACAACGAGGAGCTACGTACGATTTGGAGCATGCTTTTGTACCTGTGTGCAATCCAAAATCCTCAATACAGTATGTGATCGTGGCAGCTGATAGGCTTTTAACTTCACCCAGTGCTGTCTCATGCCCAAAGTTTTGCTAATAATTTGCACATTACACACAAGAAAATGGTGGTTTGGGCTGTATTCTCAAGAAGGGCTTTAAGTAGTTAATGCTAGTGTGGGGTTTGCTTGTTTTTAACCTCTACTACTAGTTTGCATTAAATTATGTGGGTTTATTGACAATAAACCTAAAAAGCAAAACCTCAACACTAAGTTATCCCTACTGCGCTGAATTATGTTTCTCATGAATTGGATCTGGAGCTGCAGGTGAGTAAGGTAAACAGAAGGAGTAAACAGGAACTCAGTGAAGCATGGTTTTATTAAAAGAAGCTGTAAAGTGCTACCCACCTTCTGCACTGCTTGGACTTCACAGATCACTGAATGTAATCCAGGGAGTAACATCAGGTGTCAATGCAAATTCTGCTGGCTCTCTCATTGCAGCACACAGTAGCTGAGAAGTTACAGCTGACACACCATCAAATGAGAAAATCCACTGAAACCAAGAGCAAGATTTGTTCAAGGGAGATGAAAGAAGAAACAAATTACCATAAAAAAAGAGAAAAAAGGAGACTTAGGTCACTATCAGAAACTGTATTATTAAACATTTTTCATTATTAGTAATATCAGGGTACCCCCACTTTCATCATGGAGATTGTACTACATGCATCATGCCGAGCACATGACTGGTTTTGAGGTTTCTTTTCCCTCTCACTTTTTCCCCCTTAAAAAAACCTCAAACAAACCAACCAAACAAAACCCCTCATGCTGAGATTAAAAGGACGGAGCAGAGTGGGTAAACAATATTAAATCGAATGCTGGACAGAAGTTGCTTTGTCATGATCTTGTTCTCCCCCCTGCCCAGCACAGACATGGGAGGACTCACGTGTTAATAACACCTTAGCTTTCCTCCCTTTTTATTTATAGCACTAGTTATTCTGCTGTTGTATTTTAGATGATTTACTGGGTTAGTGTTTCCATGCCCACTAAACATTTTGTTTCCTAGCATCAAAACTAGATCTGACTCCATGTAAAACGTGCCTATCGCCTGTGCACTTTCCATTTTTTCAGTTCTGTTTAAGCACTCTATATATATATCTCACTTGTTCTCTAATTTCCTGAATATGATATATATTCTGTCATTGAAGTCACATGGCAACACAGGCCTGTACTACAGCAGCTTTGCTCTATCCTATCAGAAGAATCAAGTCACCAGGAATGTCGATGGACTTCTGAGGAGGAGCGGGTTAGGGGAGAAAGACAAATATGTTTAGTAAGATTTTTCCAGAGAACACATGTTGCCCTGAGGCAAACACTTTAGTACGCAGCTGATTCTGTTTGCATAGACAGTGAGAGGGAAGAAAAGAGGAATAGTGGTTTTATCTGAAAATTTCCATTCCTTGAACACAATATGTAGCAGTAGAGTTGACTGAGAATCTCTCCAAAGCAGATATGGAAGAGCCATTGTAAATGGTGAAAGAAAACTGTACATGGTAACAGCATGGACCATGCCACATGAGACTGTTGGCTTCCCAATTATTTCACTTTTCATGCAAAGTCAAGAGGTCAAATTCTGTTCTTAGCTGCATTGGTTTGCAGAAGATGAGCACTGTACCACCACTAAGCTTACTAGGGCTAAGCTCACATCTATAAGGGGAAGAGAAGAGACTGATTCCCTTTTAGAAGGAAGCATTCCCTTCAACAGAAGCTGAGCAGGCCTGTATGCTATGAAACACACCAAGAGAAATGGAATGAGAATAGAGTCAAAAGGAAAAATAACTGTGGGGTAGGGGGAGGATGTGGAGAATGAATAAAAATCACAGCTGATACCATTCCTCCCATACACGAATACCTTGAGGAGTTCAAAGGTTTTCCATGCCTATGGCATTTGGCAATTATAATTGCACAGTAAAATACCTAAGGTTAATGAGTAACCTCTAAAGGAAGTTACTTCACATAATGACAGCAATTTCTCTGACCTAAATGTTAATAATCAGGCCCGTAAAACGGTGAGAAGGAAATAGTGGGATATTGGCAAATGGAACTCTGTTACCTAGTAACAAGTCCTTGAGGTATGAACCTAAAAAATTTGAGCAGGCAAAACATTGCCAGCCAGGCAGAGCAGCTTGACAAACAGAAGACATTTTGTAAAACCAGCAACTGTCCATGACATCAAAGGTGGAAGCAGGTGAGACAAGTTATTCTGCTAACAGGCAGTCTGGTGTAGAATTAGCTAATGGCAAAGTGAAGGAAACAGTGCCGTGTAATCAGCAGCAAGGCAGGGCCACAAAGTTCACATTACTCTGTGCAAGCCATCAAGCAGCAGTGCAGCATTTCCCCAGCACTGAAGATAAATGGGAATCCTGTTCCTTACACTTACATTGCTCATACTTCGTTCTCCTGCTCTCGTGCCCCTTCCCTGCCCACCAAGCGATAAGCAGAGTGCCCTGCCATATCTTCAGACATGGTACATGCAAGCTGTGCACAGTGCTGCCAGTGAACCAGGAATGCTGCTGAGTCAGCAAAACCACCTCCAGCTACCAAGTTAGAGAAACTGCTGCAGAAAGAGTTTCAACACATCTGTTACAAATGGGGCAATATCTGCTCTCATCCTAGTTGGGGTTATTATAGTTTGTGACGAGGAAGAGCATTAGGATGATTGCCACATTCAAATGCACAGAACAGGATTTCCCAAGTGTTCCTTTATAGCAACAAACATACTGTCCAAGTTGTCTTACAAATACACCTTCCCTCTCTCACAGTTAAGGAAACCACACATCCTCCTCCTACTTCCAGCTCACAAATTCCTTTTGACAGGTACAGGAACAGCACAAGAAAAATAAATAAAACTTTGCTCACCTCCTTTTTTACATTTTTCTGTGATAAGCAGATCACATGTTTTATCTGGAGAGCAGGACAAACCAGCTCTTTGCAGAACATTAGTAAATCCATGTAAGCCACATCTGAAAACCATTTACTACAGCAGCCTTACCCTCCCAAACTCAGCCCTTCCCCTGTTCTTTGCCAATATGCTCAAGAAACATGTCCGGAACCATGCAAAGGCTTGGATTTGTGTATTCACTTATGACTCTTGATCATTATCACTGGTTCAAGAATCATGAACAAACAAAACAGTGATGCCGCATTCAACGATACCTCA